>JABAYD010009351.1:824-17277 GCA_014822095.1 Diplotaxis tenuifolia
AAATATATCCGAGTTGCGTGGAAAAAAAAAACCCGAAAGCAATCCCCTGGGATACTCATCACGTCATTCAATGAACTCAGCAACCTCTTTCTTAGCTTCTAGAAGGCCTCTTGAGTCACTGTAAGCATTTGATGACACACATAGAAAGGAAATAAAATTTTGATCTTTCCACATGAGATCTTTACAGATATCCCGCCAACTAATGAGTTTGCAAATCAAGAAAAGATAATGCTTAGCTCTTGCAATAGCATTAGCTAAATATCATTCTTACATTTGAGTCATCTAGTAGATAAGGAGCTTGACATACCGCAACCACCTGCAAAATTTGGTTGTTAATTTTACTATCTAGTCTCAACGTAGATAGTATATATATATGTGTGTGTGTGTGGTGGGCAAGGTCAGCAGCTTATGTGATATTCAACCCAAGTTAGTCCTAAACGAAGATCACATGTTTGTTTTCACTGTAAGTATTTTTTTTTCTAGAGTAAAGCTAAGGTGTAAAGGCACAAGATGACCCAGAAGTGTATACCTTTCTGCCTTCTTTCTAGAGCTCATCACTTACGGCATACTGCTTTTTCATGTTTTCATTCAGAGATCGTATTCAAGAGCCATTGATCTTCACACCTTACAGCAATCGCTACCTCACTTCAAACTGTTGGAAACAAAACAAAAAAATTTGTGAGAATCCGTAAGACTGGATCAAATGAATCGACATCAAAACTAAAAAAAAAGCGACGGTTATCAACACCATTTAAGAAAAAATAAATTGAGTATCTCCAAGAAAAACGACATCAAAGAGAATGCCATTAACAATCTGATAAGCTCAGTCTTCAGAAAAAAGCATATGTGTGCACAAGCTGACGTGGACGATTCATAGATTATTAGAGTCTGAATAAAAGTGCATACGTGGACAGTGTAAAAATTCTAGAATAAGAGGTTTTAATAGAGGTAGATTATTGGTTGAGTTGTGATTAACTGAACAAGTAATGACATTATCGCCTGCATAGTAATGACATTCAAGAGTACAACCTTGATTTCTCTCTAAGTTTAATTGCTAAAAAATAATTAAACCTTAGTAAGTTTAGTATTAACCTTTCTTTTACTTTTTTTTTTCCGCCAAATAAGTTTTTTTTTTTAATATTAAAGGGCTAAACACAAATCATTACAACCAGACATAAAACCCAAACACACGGGCTAACCAAGACTAAACTTACTGGGCCTAAAGCCCAACACCCAAAAACCCTAGCAAACAGAAAACCCTAGCAGATACCAACACGCCGTCAGCTGCGTCGGAATCTCGCCAGAGAAAACCACTCGGACCTTCACCACCGGGAATCTTCAACGGAGAGCACCCATCGAACACATCGAGGTCTCATCCTGTTACCATGATCTCCACACCATCTTTACCGCAACTGCCTTTCACTCATGTGTTACCATTATCGGACAGATCAATCGCCGGAGCGAGATCTAATCCGCCACCGTTCGAGCACACACCAGAGAAAAAAGACGTCACACAGAACAACACCAACTTACACCGGACATATCTCTCTTTCATCGACGAGAGCTCATCCACGGATCCCAACCGACACCACAAGAACATGATTAAAACCATACCTTAAAACAGATCTACGAATACAAGAGTCTACTACACAAGGCAAGGAACGCCTTCACCACTCGGAGCCAAAGCCGACAACGATGAAGCTGTAAAAGCCTCCACCTCTGGAGTTTTAGCCGACGACGCATAGCTGAGGAAGCTTCCACCTCCCGGAAACTTAAACAGCGACGACGAAACTATCGGAGCCTCCGCCTCCCGGAACAAACCCTAAACTCAACAGTTGATTGTCACAACTAACTGCCGTCCTACTACCTCACCGCGAAACCAGAGAAAGAAGAGTTGTTAAAAAACCGTCGCTCGAAACTCATGACTAGCAGAGCTCTTCCCGGAACAAAACCCTAGCCCATATTCGCAAGTATATCCGAGAGAGACCACAGATCGAAGCACAGGTAGAATGACTAGACTGTAGATACCAAGAAAGGAGCCACCAACGCCGGCACGCGCTCGGACGCGCAACCGGACGCCGAGCTACCTTCTCACGCGTTTACTGTGTCCTCTTTCTCGAATGTGATTTTTTGAACAAAAGAAGAAATGGGATGATTATCAACCTTTCTTTTACTATATCAGTAGTAACTTTTTGCTGATTATTGAAATCAATTCCGCGGATAAAACTAAAGACAATTATTTTTTAGTCAGAAGATTATATTAAACAAGATTTATATTAACTTCGAAATTAAATGCGAACTAGCTTTTGACCTGCGCTTGAAAATCTTTTGATTATTAAAAAATTATATAATTAGTTTTCGTCTTTATTTAAAATATGTTTTGGCATAAAATCAGCAATTCAAAATTTGTGGTGATGATTGGTTTGCATTATTTTTTAGTTTCAGTTTTTTTTTTTAATTTTGTTTTAAATTTTGGTTTTTGATATTTAGTTTTTAAATTTCTTTTTTTGATTTTCATCTTTTGGTTTGGTTTTTAGTTTTTAAATCTTCTGAATTAGTATAAACTGATATTATCAACAAACAAATCCTAAATAATCAAAGATCTAATTTAAAATTGAAAAAGTGATTTTTTATAAAAAAATTTGCAATAATTTGTTTTGTAAAGAAAGAAAAAAATATAACCCGTATTTTTAGTTTTTAGATTTTAGTTTGGTTTTGATTTACATTTAATTTAAAAAAATAAAATTTACGATTGAAATTTATCAAAACAGAGTGATTGTTATTTAATATTAAAATACATTAATATTTTTAAGTACATGATTTAAATAAGTGATTAATAATGGTTTTAAAAAAAATATATATTAAACATCTGAAAATATCAATTTCATTTAATTATTAAATTACCATTTTTTTGAAGTAACTTGTATATTACGATTTCTAAAACCTATTGATTTATATAATTAGCCGATTTACATATTTGTTAAGAGACTGTTAACATATGCAATCTATTGGTTTCATATAATTAGTAAAATTTCATATTCTGATAAACCGTCAGTTTTTTTAATTTGGTTTTTATATATTAATTGTGTCGGTTTGATTTAAGTAATGCGGTCCAATCAACTATATGACGTTTATTATTTATTTATTTGTAATATTTTAGAAAGAGTACAAATTTAAATGACAAAAAGACAAATTTAATAGAGTAGATGCGATTCGCCGGCGGAAGTAATTAATTTATTATTTGCTTTTGCAGTTTTGAGTCTTTTGACTTGAACATAAAAAAAAAAAAACTGTTTGCAGCAGTAAATTACCGTCTCTTCTCTCTACCTACCCGCTCTCCTTAGGGTTCCAACAAATTCACTCGAAATTTGAAATACTTATCTGGCGCTACCTGTCGCGCTCTCTTCATCTCTCTCACTCTCTGCCTCTTCCGTCGCCCAAATCTAATCCTCTAGGGTTTTTTCTCGTTGAGCTCACCAGAACTTCAGTAGAGATTGTCTTCCAATGGAATCGAATCTGCGGAAAGGCGACAAGGTCTGGGTGGAGGATAAGGATTTGGCTTGGGTCGCCGGTGACGTGCTCGATTCTTTCGGAAACAAAGTCCATGTCGCAACTTCTAACGGAAAACAGGTTTGATTGATTTAGCCTGGAAAACTTCTGATTCCGTCTCCTCTTTTCTTCACCTATTTTGCCTCGCTTTGGATTTTTAGGTTTTCGTATCTCCCGAGAGGCTGTTTCGGAGGGATCCCGATGAGGAGGAGCATAATGGAGTGGATGATATGACTAAACTGACTTACTTGCACGAGGCTGGTGTGCTTTACAATCTCCAGAGGAGATACGCTCTCAATGATATCTACGTGAGTTCTTTTTTTTTTTTGCTCACTCTTGTTTATGAATAGGTCTGAGTGAGTATAACTGCAGCTTGAGGTTTAGTTTTATGCTTCCTGGGGTACTTAATCGAGTGGGATTTCATTCCATATGGACTTTAGGTTTAGCTTTTGGAGTTTCTTGGGTATCCATTTGTGGTCTAAGACATGTTTCCACATGAAGTAGATACAGATTTTAGCCAATGTAGCCGAAATGTAGCTGTGGGTGTTGTTAAAACTCAAAATGTAGCTGTGAAGTAGGCATTCAGGTCTCTTCTCTTTGAGAATTCTTAGGTATCTGTAAACTGTAATTGAGGTCTGTGTGTTTGAGTTTCGGTACTTGAGAGTGATACATGTAAGTGTAACTGAGCACTATGTGTAATTTGAGGGAACTTTTTGAACAGCATAGGATATCGGATTATTGTTTTCTGTATTTAGGCTTTACCGAATCAAATGCCACCTTTGGTAATGCGAAATTAGACTTTAAGGAAAATGTTCCGTTGCTTATTTTTAGATTTAGGCTGTGTCTATGTGATGGCTTTCTCTTGATTCCGACTTATAAATGTGACCTGATAACTGTGTTAGTGCATATATCAGGCTGATATATAGTCTAGAATCTTGTATCCAGTTAACTGTGTTAGTGCATATTTCATTACATACATACACTTGAAACTTGCTTATTCGGTATCCAGTTACTCTAGAAACATCCTCGTAATCCAACCATTGATAATCAATCTTGTATAATCGTAGCCCATTTTTATTTGTTGCCCTGCCTGTGAATTATAAAGGTTAAATATTCCGTCCAAAAAAGTAGAGCTCCATTTCCTTATTTAGTTGGCGCAGAACAATTATGTTTCATAGTTTTTTCATTTAGCTAGATTCCTTTGATGTGAATGCTGGTTTGCCCTTTCAATATTTTGGTCGCAGCTTGATCGTTCATTGACCTATTGAGATGATACTACATGTTTGGAAGTTGGAACTATTTGTTGTAATAAATTATGTGTATTCTTGTTCCTGATTGCTGTATCTTCTTACAACTACGCTCTTTTCCTTTTGTAGACATACACTGGAAGCATTCTGATCGCTGTTAATCCGTTTAAAAAGCTTCCACATCTCTACAATGGGTATATGATGGAGCAGTACAAGGGAGCACCATTCGGTGAGCTCAGTCCTCATGTTTTTGCAGTTTCTGAAGTTGCATACAGGTGGTTCACCCTTTTTTCCTATTTGTGCTGACATTTTTACCTGTTACTAGTCTGTCACGATGATTAATAACCACATTTATGCTTTATAAATCAGAGCGATGATTGACGACAATCGAAGTCAGTCTATACTCGTTAGCGGTGAAAGTGGAGCTGGAAAAACTGAGACAACAAAACTAATCATGCAGTATCTTACATATGTTGGGGGACGTGCTGCTGGAGATAATAGAAGTGTTGAGCAGCAAGTCCTTGAAGTAAGTTTTTGAAAGAGATTTTTTTTTAGTAGGTTTTATCTTTGAAAGAGATTTTTTTTTTACTTTTCCTCCTCTGGTATCAATTTGCTAATAAATTGTAGGCGTATCTGACTTTTTTTTTGTTGCGACAGATCTAATATAAGTGTTCTTTTTCTGCAGTCAAATCCTCTCTTGGAAGCATTTGGGAATGCGAAAACAGTTAGAAACGATAATTCCAGGTCGGTTTTCTTTTTGTTTGTTTTTCTGCAAGGACTGGGGGGTGCTTCTCTAATTGCTCTCATTCCTCAACAATTTTGTTTATGATTGTATCATCATAACTGATTAGCACACGTAGGAGCATTTTGTATACCCACCACATTTGTAAACTTAGGTGGTTTTAAGACCTTTTTCTTGAAGTATGGTCTTAGCTCTACTTCGCATAGATGGTAGATCGACTAGTTATTCTAGTAAGACTTTACAATCCCTTGTGGTTGTACCAATGTGAAATGCATTTTGGGTTTGTTTAGTCTATTAAGCTACTCCTTGTACGTGAAGTATCGTAACAATCTTACTGCTACCGGGAGGAACTAGGTTTTCTTTTCGTGTTCATTTCGCATGTATAAAACATTAGTCATTAATGTTTATAATTTTGGAATCTTATTTTGCAAACACTGAATGCATATGTCATTTTAGCTGCAGTTATTGTACGTTGCCCTAGCTGTTTTCAGTTACATTTTATGATTCCTTAGTTTGAAGGGTTTACCGACCAAACAACTGAATTTTTGTTTGTTCAGCCGTTTTGGCAAGTTTGTGGAAATCCAGTTTGACGCAAATGGTAGAATATCTGGTGCTGCAATCAGAACCTATCTTCTGGAGAGATCACGTGTAGTCCGGATAACAGACCCTGAGAGGAACTATCACTGTTTCTATCAGCTTTGCGCTTCTGGGAGTGTAATTATCTTTCCTGTTCTTTATACGTCCCATAAGAGATTGGGTCGAGCTTATAACCTGTTAATGTTCTTGTTTGGTATAGGACGCCGAAAAATACAAACTAAGCAATCCACATCAATTTCATTATCTTAATCAAAGCAAGACCTATGACCTGGAGGGAGTAAGCAACGCAGAAGAATATAAGAACACAAAGAGGGCCATGGATATTGTGGGCATAAGTCACGATGAGCAGGTGTTTTGACTTCTAATTAGATTTTCATATATTTTTCTTCTGTCAGTTTTTGATAGTCCTTGCTTCCTGCCCAAATAATTTGTCAGGAAGGGATATTCCGCACGCTTGCTGCGATTCTGCATCTTGGAAATGTTGAGTTTTCCCCGGGAAAAGAGCATGATTCTTCAGTAGTAAAGGATCGGGAATCTAGAAATCATCTTCAGATGGCTGCTGATCTTTTCAGGTACATGGAATATTATGATAGTTCCAATTTTTAGTTCGGTTTACGAAGAGATAGCTTGTTTAATTGTTGATTCTGAAAAATTAATCAGGTGTGATGCAAATCTTTTACTGGCTTCTCTCTGCACACGTTCAATTCTGACCCGTGAAGGTACCATAATCAAAGCACTTGACTGTAATGCTGCTGCTACTAGCCGGGATGCACTAGCGATGACGGTTTACTCCCGTCTGTTTGACTGGTTTGCTTACTTGCTTCATCCCTTTTTTGAGTGGATATTTATACTTGTGTTTGAACTTTTTAATTTACGATTCTGTCAGGTTGGTTGATAAGATTAATAGGTCTGTTGGGCAAGATCCACACTCCCGTTTTCAAATTGGAGTCCTCGACATTTATGGCTTTGAATGCTTTAAGAGTAACAGGTTAGCCTTGATCTGTTAAACTAATTAAATAATTTTTTATATCTTTTCACAGCTCTATTCATTGAGAGTTTATTGGTGCACCATGTTTAGAATTGTGTAAACTATATCTTGGTTGGTACCTTTGTGATGGCTTGATATACTTTTTTCACCCAATCAATGTCGAAAAATGAAAACCAATACATGTTTGTACGTTGCAGTTTTGAACAATTTTGCATCAATTTTGCTAATGAAAAGCTTCAGCAGCATTTCAATGAGGTAATATAGGTGAATCATTCTCAAAGGTTTAGCCACATTTTTGGGACATTGCTTCCTCTCCTTACGATCCCTGCTCTGTTTACAGCACGTATTTAAGATGGAGCAGGATGAGTACAGAAAAGAAGAGATTAATTGGAGTTTTATTGAGTTTATTGACAATCAGGAGGTCTTGGACCTTATAGAGAAGGTACAGTTCTCCATGTCAGTTAGATTTATATTTGAGACCTTATCATGACCAATCTAGTTTCTTGCCCCTTAACCTTCTGTGATCTCTGAAACTTGCAACAGTCTATTTTGTATCAAACCTCAGTAAGTTTTTTTTGTGATATTCAATGAGGGTATTGGTCATGATTTTGATTATAATAGCATTGTTTTGAATTCTCATGTCTTTTTATTTGTTTACTATTATTATACTCGGATTGTAGAGGAATAGAATTCAACAGTTTTTAAACAGGGTATTTATTAAATTGTGCCAATTCTAAAGAGTTACTGGGGTTTGATGATATACTGTTAGTGTCGCCAATACATTCACACACGTTTGTTTACTATGATGCCATTGTTACTCCCATCATGGATTATGGACGATAAATGATCCAGTCTACAGCTGCAAGAATACTAGAACTTAGTTAGAAGACATTTCCTTCATCTGTTGATGGTGCAATTTAATAATAGAGTTTCTTTTCGACGCTTCTGTTGTAGTTGCCAGCCTCAAGCACTGTGTTCCTTTTTCGTTTTGTGAAAATCAAGCAGACATGACAGGAAAACTTATCTATCGTCCTGATTCTAATATTGATATTTTTGCTACCTGCAGAAACCTATTGGGATAATTTCACTCTTGGATGAAGCTTGGTACAATATTCCCGTCTCATCTTGTGTCTTCACAATACGTGTGCTCTATTTGTGCGCTGACTTATCTTATTTTACTTTTTATGCAGCATGTTTCCTAGATCAACACATGAGTCATTTTCAATGAAGCTATTCCACAACTGTAAATCTCACCCGAGATTGGAGAAGACAAAATTTTCAGAGACGGACTTTACTCTCTCTCATTATGCTGGCAAGGCAAGGCTTGCTCTAACAAAGCTTACGTTTTTTTTTTGTTTCATTCAAATCCCAATGAATTTCTCCAATTCCATTTCTGCAGGTTACTTACCTGACTGAAACCTTTCTGGATAAAAATCGTGATTATACTATAGTGGAACACTGCAGTCTGTTATCTTCCTCAAGATGCCCCTTTGTTGCTGGACTTTTTGCCTCCGCGCCAGAGGAGTCTGCCAGGTCGTCGTACAAATTTTCTTCCGTGTCTTCCAGATTTAAGGTCAAGAAACTGTCCTGCTATTTCTCTTTGCAAGATACTCTGTTATGAAAGTTGTGTATATTAAGAACAGATCGTGAATCCAATCACTGATTTGATCATTAACTTTGATTCTAGCAACAACTTCAAGCCCTCATGGAAACTCTGAGCAAAACGGAGCCTCACTATGTTCGTTGTGTGAAGCCTAACACACTCAACAGACCTCAAAAGTTTGAGAATCTTAGTGTTTTACATCAGCTTCGTTGTGGGGTTAGTATCTTAGTTCTTTTTCACGTGGTAGTTGTTGTCTGTATATAATGAGAGAAATCGCCAGCTCCTTTTTTCTAGCTAGTTTGGTGTCTCAATCGTTCTTTTCTTTAACGTAAATGAAGTGTGTCAAACTTTTTCCGCATGATTATATATTTTCTTTGTCACAGTATGCATATGTTTTCCCCTGCCATGATAGGCTAGAAGCTTCATATTTATGTTCTTTCTAGTCTTGATCATCTTTTTTAATTTATTCAGTTCAAAAGGATCAGAATGCATTTTCTATATATGATGATCGTTTGCATTTTTTTTATGTGATTCACCTGAACATTCGCTTTCTTCTAAAGGCCAATGTCTTTCTAACTGTTGCAGTACATGTTATGTAATATCTGCTTTCTAAAATACCTGATTGAGTCGTTTTAATTGACCAATTGAAATGATCTTGCTTAGTCTCAAACTCTCAGCTGGTTGTACTAATATTTGCATGTTCGTGCTTTTTCTTCCTTTTCCATTGTTTGGTATTTTAACTTTGATAATGTCTTTTGTATTTTCCATGTTGATAGGGAGTACTGGAAGCTGTTCGGATTAGTCTTGCAGGGTATCCCACACGAAGGAATTATTCAGACTTTGTGGATCGGTTTAGTCTGCTAGCCCCAGATATTATGGATGAAAGGTGCTCATATTTGATGGTTGATTCTAAGCTTATCGTCATAGTGTTGATTATCCTATAGTTTCCTTGCAATTTGTGTGAACCTGTGTAAAAGTTATTTGACATGTTTCTGTGAGCGCTTGATTACGGAAAAATAGATAAAACTTAAGCATTATTTATAGCTCCCGGCCAGATAGGATCTATATCCTGCGTTGAATAATCCTTGTTGCCAAGCAAGAGTATAATAGTTAATATATACATTATTTGCAGCAACGATGAGCAGGCACTGACTGAGAAAATCTTGAGGAAGTTAGGTCTTGGCAATTATCAGGTATGCTTCTTGGTGGGCTAAAAGCAAAGAATTTTCCGTAATGCATGGCTCCCTGTTAGATATTGATATTTGTATCATCTTTCACAGTTAGGAAGGACAAAAGTGTTCCTTAGAGCTGGTCAAATTGGCATTTTGGACTCTAGGCGAACTGAAGTTCTTGATACTTCTGCAAGACTCATTCAACGAAGACTAAGAACATTTGTTACGCGTCAAAACTTTATCGCTGCCCGGGCTTGTGCAATTTCTATTCAAGCATACTGTAGAGGTGCCTTTCTCATTCACTATTATTCTTCTTCATTCTCTTGCCTTCGAAATGTGATCGTTTTGAGAAATCTTCAGATATGTGACACCCTACTCTAAAAACGATTTATTAGTGTTAAACATGTACACATGCATCTTGCGTGAAAATTGTTGGTACTAGTATTTCTTTCATTTCTAAGCATAATAAGAAAAATCTGTTCGCAAGGATGTCTGTCTCGAAATGCCTATGTCACCAGAAGGAATTCAGCGGCAGCGGTCTTAGTGCAAAAGCATGCGCGCAGGTGGCTGTCAAGATGTGCATATGTGAAACTTTTATCGGCTGCCTTAGTAATACAGTCTTGCATCCGTGCTGACGTAGCTCGTTTAAAGTTTACTCATCAGAAAGAGCACAGAGCTGCTTCTTTCATTCAGGTACCTAGGATCTCCAAGTTCATATGATAAATTTTATGTGTTATACTTTTTGTCCCATTAAGTTTTTATATAGGGTAATGTGTTCTTTTAGTTTCGTGATGTGTGTAACCTCATTCATCATTTCAGTCTCTAATGCATTTCACGTTGTTTAATATTTGCATTTTTTAAATATCTTAGACTCGATGGAGAATGCATAAGATTCGCTTAGCATTTAGGCACCGCCAATCTTCTATTATTGCTATTCAATGTTGTTGGCGGCAGAAGCTTGCAAAGAGAGAGTTTAGAAAACTTAAACAGGTATGTTCTAGTCATGGTTTAGAGCAGGATTGTATCAGTCGCTACCTATCACGCAAAGGATGAATATGCAAATCGATGTCGTGCAGGCCGCTAATGAAGCAGGGGCTTTGCGAGTAGCCAAAACTAAACTTGAGAAGCGGTTAGAAGATCTTGAATGGCGGTTGCAGCTTGAGAAACGATTGCGAGTATGTTGCCAGTTTTGTCATCAATATAGACTACTGATCCCCTGAAACAGAGTACATAACTACAAGTGCTTTAAATACAGACAAGTGCTGAGGAGGCCAAGTCAGGTGAAATATCCAAGCTTCAGAAAACATTGGAATCCTTCAGCCTCAAACTAGATGCAGCTAAGCTGGCTACCATTAATGAGTGCAATAAGAATGCAGTACTTCAAAAGCAACTAGACATATCCATGAAGGAGAAGGCTGCTGTTGAAAGAGAACTTAACGGAATGGTTGAGCTGAAAAAAGATAACACTTCGTTGAAGGTAATTTTCTTCTTCTTTATATTGACTGCATATTAAGAGCTTGTTGTGTCATGGTCGCCGGCGGGGGATACCTTTTTAAGGGATCCGAATTTTACTTAGGCTTTCTCTTTGGCTGATAAGCCAAGACTTTAATATATGACGAAATTTGCAACACATGACTTTTGCATGTAGAAACAGGACTCGTGTCTCTTTTAAGTTGATGACTCATACATATTGGTTTGCTGGTGGTGTGTTAATCACAGAATTCGATTAATTCCTTGGAAAAAAAGAATCTGGCTCTGGAGAAGGAGCTTCTCAGTGCTAAAACGGATTGCAATAATACACTGCAGAAGTTGATGGAATTTGAAAATAGATGTTCTGATCTCCAGACGAGTGTTCAAAGGTATGTAGTTGCAGGTCTTTTTTTCTCAAGTCAACCTTAGGTTTGTGTTTAACAGGTATCCTTATTTTTTTCCTTTGAGTGTTTTTATTCAGCCTCGAGGAAAAACTCTCTCACCTGGAGAACGCGAACCATGTCTTGAGGCAGAAGGCTTTATGTATATCCCCCGAGAGAATAAGACCGATACTTGGTGAAGTATGTGATCTTTTACTATACTCTGCTGCACTTTTTGTTATATGTATGTACGAAAGTGTACACTTTGTTGCTGGATATCTTATTCTTTTGCACCATGCCTTTTTAGCTAATTGTCATCCTGTTCTCTTTGGTCTTTACTTCTTACCAACTGCTCATTATTACAGTCTCCTCAACAGAAACACTCTAGTGCTGTTGTACCAGCTCAGATTGACAGGACATCTGTTTTCGTAAGTAAATACTCTTCTCTTCATTTTTTTTTCATTACCTATCCTTTCTTTTCATTTCTAGATTGTATATGCTTGAGAATGAGTACCCTAATTATGTCATTGATATATAAAGGAGACACCCACACCTTCAAAGCGCATCATACCATTTCCACGTAGCCAATCAGAGTCACGTCGATCCAAATTCACTATAGAAAAAAACCTGGTACGCATTAACTGCTATTTTCATTATGAACGTTCCTGACCTGATTGTATCATGTTCTAATCATTATGTTTGTATTATTTCAAACTCTGTTTTACTTTCTTCTCATATAGAGCCTTTTGTTAGCTAAAGTAGATAGTGGGGTATGACATAAGTTACCACTTTAATGCTAATGCAGGAGGTCCACGAACTGCTCTCCAGATGTATCAAGGAAAATTTGGGATTCAGTGATGATAAGCCCCTGGCTGCTTGTGTAATATACAAATGTCTTCTGCACTGGAAGGCGTTTGAATCTGAGAGCACAGCGACATTTAACATCATTATCGAGGGAATAAATGAAGCCCTTAAGGTGATTTCTTGTTGTTTTCTCTCTTTTGTTGAAGGGATCTTGTAACAACTTTCTTCCAAATTAGACAAAATGATAGGAACCCTTTTATGTTATTATTTACTTCTGTTTATGTTTATTTCAGGGTGGAGATGAAAACAGTGTATTACCATATTGGCTTTCAAACTCTTCAGCACTTCTATGCCTCTTGCAGAGAAATCTGCGGACAAATAGTTTTCTAAATACAAGTGCCCAGCGTTCTGGGAAGGCGGCATATGTGAGTTCAATTGATATCTCCACTTGAGAGTAGTTTGCAAGTTTTATTAATATGGAATTGAAATTGCTGAGTCTAAAATCGTCAATTGTTTATTGAGATTCATAAGTTGCGTGTTTAACTTGTTTCACTGATATTCTGTTTCTTACTTACCAGGGAGTAAAGTCGCCTTTTAAACTTAATGGACCTGACGATGGTGTTCCGCATATAGAAGCAAGATATCCAGCAATATTATTTAAACAGCATCTGACAGCATGCGTGGAGAAGATTTATGGGCTAATTCGTGACAATTTGAAGAAAGAATTATCACCGCTTCTTGGATTATGCATTCAGGTAAGAGTCATTCAGCATCTTTGATAGTGTTTTCTAGGTTATTGGTTGGATACCATGATGCTTAGTTCTTTTAACATGCATCAAAATATGCATTTACTGGGATTTATTCGCCATTTGGTCTTTCTCGTATTGAAAGCCTTTTATCCAAAACGAAATAAAATCAAGTTGTATACAACATTTTGATTTAATGTGACAAGATTTGATTTGATCGTACCTCATATTCCTAAAAATTGCAATTTGATGATGATAGCGTTATTAATGTTGTATCCTACTGGCTGTGGTAGAGATTCCATCTCTTTAGTTATAACTTTTAAGTGGAAATGTTTAGTGGAAATATGTTATAACTTTATTAAGTGTTTCTCTGATGATTCTCAAGGCACCCAAGGGTTCACGAGGGGCTGCTGGAAAATCCTCTAGATCACCAAGTGTTGTGCCGCAGCACTCACCAAGTAGTCAATGGGAAAATATACTTAAATTCTTGGATTCTCTTATGTCCCGCCTACGAGAAAACCATGTATGCACATCCCATAGTTTCAATTATAATATCTGCTTCTACCCCTTTATTGTCGTAGACTATGTGATTTTCCTGTTTCTCCACATACGAGGATTAGGAATTATAATGTTCATGTAGCATGGTTTCTCGTGTTTTAGGAATATCTACATTGTTCCTTTTTTCTGAATTTGACTCTTGTATATTGGTAGGTACCTTCGTTCTTCATTCGCAAGCTTGTGACTCAGGTTTTCTCATTTATCAACCTATCACTTTTCAACAGGTAGACGTAATCTTAATTTCAGTTATTTGCTTTCTTACTTAAACGAAAATTACATTTGTTTTCTGCATATATATAATCCAAATTTCTTTTTCAGTCTTCTCCTTCGACGTGAATGTTGCACATTTTCAAATGGGGAATATGTGAAATCTGGGATTACAGAATTGGAGAAGTGGATAGCCCGTGTCAAGGAGGAGGTAAACCATGTTATATACTCATTGGTTGTTTGATCAAAAAAAAAAATACTCATTAGTTGCTTCATAAATGGATGGATGCCATCCGTGATCTAAAATTTTGTGAATGCAGTTTTCAGGAACATCTTGGCACGAGTTAAGTTTCATTAGACAAGCTGTTGGATTCTTGGTAAAAACTCATCTTCTTCTCTGAAGAAAAAACTCCACCGTGGAACTTATATTCAATTGTTTTCCATTTATTCTAGGTTATACACCAGAAAAGAAAAAAATCGCTGGATGAAATCAATCAGGATCTATGCCCGGTACGTTGACATTTTCTATGGCTTCTTTCCTTTTGATTCCTGGCTGTTAACACTTTTGAATCTCACTAAAATTACTCTGCGCTTTTTATTCTGTTGTAGGCATTGACAATAAGACAAATATATCGAATAAGTACCCTATACTGGGATGATAAATATGGAACTCAAAGTGTCTCAAGTGAGGTGAGTTAATGTCTAAAACTCTTAGTCGTGGGCGTTTAATTGTGTTGAATGTCTATTGAATCATCTTAACACATCTTTATGCGGTAGGTGATTTCTCAAATGAGGGTACTTGTTGACAAGGATAGCAGCCAAAAACTAACATCGAATTCGTTCTTGCTGGATGATGATATGAGGTATTATTCTCTTTCCGTGTTTTTTTAGTCTATATAACTAAATGAAATATTTCAAAGTAAGTTTGTTCTCATGTTTAATTATATGGTAAGTCGAATAAAATGGTAACATGGTAGTAACAACACGAATGTCATATCTCTAGCTCCGCCAGGGGTTAAAAGTTTGGGCATTTGGTTGGGAGTCTCTCATTAATCAAGTTTGTCACTCATAACTTCAACGTAATTTAAAGATTAAGGTATAGTTTTGTTTGTGTGTGTGTGTGTTTGCAGCATTCCTTTCTCGGCAGAAGATATAGATAGGGCGATTCCAGTTTTAGACCCATCAGAAATAGAACCACCAAAGTTTGTATCAGAATATACTTGTGCACAGTCCCTTGTGAAGAAACTCTCCACAGCTTCAGACTCAAAGCAGATCCTTTGATGCATATGAGCTTTGATTAGGCATCAATGAAAGTTAGAAAATACGTTAGTATTTGCAAATTTCTCTTCATGAGAAAGAACAATGGAAGCTTAGACTTTTGGTAACTATAGAATTTTACTGTGTTTGTAGGCAAAGTATGTGTAGTTGTAAACCTTTGTCAGTTTCTCTTTTTTTTTTCTTTTAGAGGGACTGTAAATGGTAGAATGTCTTTGTGAATATTAATTGTTTCTCATTCTTCATTAGGCATTTAGAACTGTCTCGTTATGAGAGTTAGCCAACAACTATGTTGATACTGTATGATACTTTTTTGTTAACGTCAAAGTGTTCAACACTTTTGTTTTCATAGTGATTTGTCGTTTTAGGGCTTTTGGCAGTTTGGCAAAACGAGTTGAACTCTTAATTCTTTTACTGGTGACCAAATCACATTTTGAGACCAAATTGAATACACAATTTGAAACTTCGTTTTAAATCATATTTAATGTTCTTCAGAATGTTTACCTGATATTATGGTGTTTGAACCATCGAAAAAATCGATCGACAAAGTAAACATTATTTTACATTAAAAATGATAGAGTTGAACTCTTACGGACATTCAAGTCTGTTCTTAATGATTTTCAATTTCATCTTACCAATATTATAAAGTTACATGAAAAACAAGCATAGTAAGTAATTTACGTAGCAATGTGACGTAAATTACTAATAATTTAAATGTTTACTACTAACCATGCTTAATCAAAGATCATGTAGGAAATGTATAACTATTGTTATTGAGATCCCTTCAGAAATTTCAAAACGATATTATTGAACACTTGAGCACATTCGTTCTGGGGAACATGTGAAGTGTTCTCAATGATTTCCAGTTTTGTCTTATCTCCAAGAATCCTACATAAATATACCAACAACTGCAGCATTTAGACAATATGCTTAAGAGTCGTAATGATACTTAATTACAGTTAGTTTTTTTTTTGTTCAAAAATTACAGTTAGTTTTTTTTTTTTATTTGATGACCGTGGGGTGTCCCAGGCGGTAAGTCCAGACTAAATCCCCACGAGGCCTTCCATCCGGGCGCGCACTTTTATTAGGCGGGAAGGTGGCCAAGGCGACTCGAA
>JABAYD010009369.1:7716-25335 GCA_014822095.1 Diplotaxis tenuifolia
GTGTGATAACTTCTTCATCCCAACTCCTATGATATTAGTTCAGCTTCTCTGGTCATTCTAATCCACTTTATGTATCTAGATCAATATTATTACAAAATGATTTATTTTGATTTGATTGAAACAACGTCGAAGTTGTTCCATTCCCAAACTGGAAAACTAGAATCACTTGATTTGAAAGTGGGATAACTTCTCCATCCCAACTCCTATGAAATTTATTTTTCTTCTTGGTAATACTCCACAACTTTATGTATCGAAAAGTAATTAATCCTAGTTTGATTGGAACATTGAAGAACTCGTTCTATTCCGAAACTTGGAAACTAGAATCACTTGATTTAAAAGTGGGATGAGTTCTTCATCCCAACTCCGATAAGATTTGTTCAGATTCCTGGTCATTGTCCACCACTCTATGTATCCAAATAAAGCTTCTTACAAAGTGATTAATCTTGTTTTGATTGGAACAACGAAGAAGTTGTTCCATTCCTAAATTGAGAAACTAGAATCACTTTATTTAAGGTTGGATGACTTCTTCATACCAACTCCTATAAGATTTGTTCATCTTCCTTGTCTCCACAACTATATGTATCCAAAAAAGCTTCTTACAAAGTGATTCATCTTGGTTTGATTGGAACAACGTAGAAGTTATTCCATTCCTAAATTGGGAAACTAGAATCACTTGATTTAAAAGTTGGATGACTTCTTCATCCTAACTCCTATAAGATTTTTTCATCTTCCTGGTCATTCTCCACCACTCTATGTATCGAAATAAAGTTTCTTACAAAGTGATTCATCTTGGTTTGATTGGAACAACGTAGAATTTGTTCCATTCGTAAACTGGGAAACTAGAATCTCTTGATTTAAAAGTTGGATGACTTCTTCATCCCGACTCTTATAAGATTGGTCAATCTTCCGGGTCATTCTCCAACACTTTATGTATCCAAATAAAGCTTCTTACAAAGTGATTCGTCTTGGTTTGATTGGAACAACGAAGAAGTTGTTTCATTACCAAACTGGGAAACTACAATCACTTTATTTGAAAGTGTGATAAAATCTTCATCCCAACTCCTATGAGAATTTTTTCAGCTTCCTGGTCATTCTCCACCACTCTATGTATACAAATAAAGCTTCTTATAAAGTGATTCATCTTGGTTTGATTGCAAAAACAAAGAAGTTGTTCCATTACCAAACTAGAAAACTAAAATCACTTGATTTGAAAGTGTGATAAATTCTTCATCCCAACTCCTATGAGAATTTTTTTAGCTTCCTTGTCATTCTTCACCACTCCATGTATACAAATAAAGCTTATTACAAAGAGATTCATTTTGGTTTGATTGGGACAACGAAGAAGTTGTTCCATTCCCAAACTAGGAAACTAATATAACTTTATTTGAAAGTGGGATAACTTCTTAATCCCAACTTGTATGAGATTTGTTCAGCTTCCTGGTAATTCTCTTCAACTTTATGTATCTTGATCAAGCTTAGTACAAAGTGATTCATTTTGATTTGATTGGAACAACGTAGAAGTTGTTCCATTCCCAAACTTGGAAACTAGAATCACTTGATTTGGAAATGGGATAACTTCTTCATTCCAACTCCTATGAGATTTGTTAAGTTTTTTTGTCATTCAACATCACTTTTTGTATCCAGATCAAACTTCTTACAAAATGATCCATTTTGATTAGGATGGAACAACGTAGAAGTTGTTCCATTCCTAAACTGGAAAACAAGAATCACTTGATTTAAAAGTTGGATGACTTCTTCATTCAAACTCCTATAAGATTTGTTCATCTTCCTGGTCATTCTCCACCACTATATGTATCCAAATAAAGCTTCTTACAAAGTGATTCATCTTGGTTTGATTTGAACAACAAAGAAGTTGTTCCATTACCAAAATGGGAAACAAGTATAACTTTATTTGAAAGTGGGATAACTTCTTCATCCCAACTCCTTTGAGATTTGTTCAGCTTCCTGGTCATTCTCCATCACTCTATATATACAAATAAAACTTATTACAAAGTGATTGAACTTGGTTTAATTGGAACAATGAAGAAGTTGTTCCATTCCCAAACTGTGAAACTAGTATAACTTTATTTGAAAGTGGAATAACATCTTCATCGCAACTCCTATGATATTTGTTCAGCTCCCTTGTCATTCTCCATCACTTTATGTATCCAAATAAAGCTTCTTACAAAGTGATTCATCTTGGTTTTATTAGAACCGCGTAGAAGTTGTTCCATTCCTAAACTGGGAAACTAGAATCGCTTGATTTGAAAGTGTGATAACTTCTTCATACCAACTCCTATGAGACTTTTTCAGCTTCCTGATCATTTTCCACCACTCTATGTATACAAATAAAGCTTATTACAAAGTGATTCATCTTGGTTTGATTGGAACAACGAAGAAGTTGGTCCATTACCAAACTGGGAAACTAGTATAACATTATTTGAAAGTGGGAGGGATAACTTCTTAATCCCAACTCGTATGAGAATTTTCAGCTTCCTGATCATTCTACACCACTATATGTATCCAGATCAAGCTTCATACAAAGTGATTCATTTTTCTTTGATTGGAACAACGTAGAAGTTGTTCCATTCCTAAACTGGGAAACTAAAATCACTTGATTTGAAAGTGGGATAACTTCTTCATCCCAACTCCTATGAGATTTATTTATCTTCTTGGTCATTCTCCACAACTTTATGTATCGAAATCAAGCTTCTTAAAAAGTGATTAATCCTAGTTTGATTGGAACATTCAAGAATTTGTTCTATTCCGAAACTGGGAAACTAGAATCACTTGATTTAAAAGTGGGATGACTTCTTCATCCCAACTCCTATAATATTTGTTCAGCTTCCTAGTAATTCTCCACCACTCTATGTATCCAAATAAAGCTTCTTACAAAGTGATTCATCTTGGTTTGATTGGAACAACGTAGAAGTTGTTCAATTCCTAAAATGGAAAACAAGAATCACTTGATTTAAAATTTGGATGACTTCTTCATTCTAACTCCTATAAGATTTGTTCATCTTCCTGGTCATTCTCCACCACTCTATGTATCCAAATAAGGCTTCTTACAAAGTGATTCAACTTGATTTGATTTGAACAACAAAGAAGTTGTTCCATAACCAAACTGGGAAACTAGTATAACTTTATTTGAAAGTGGGATAACTTCTTCATCCCAACTCCTTTGAGATTTGTTCAGCTTCCTGGTCATTTTCCATCACTCTATGTATACAAATAAAGCTTATTACAAAGTGATTGAACTTGGTTTAATTGGAACAACGAAGAATTTGTTCCATTCCCAAACTGTGAAACTAGTATAACTTTATTTGAATGTGGAATAACATCTTCATCGCAACTCCTATGAAATTTGTTCAGCTCCCTTGTCATTCTCCACCACTTTATGTATCCAAATAAAGCTTCTTACAAAGTGATTCATATTGGTTTGATTGCAACCGCGTAGAAGTTGTTCCATTCCTAAACTGGGAAACTAGAATCGTTTGATTTGAAAGTGTGATAACTTCTTCATACCAACTCCTATGAGATTTGTTCAGCTTCCTGATCATTTTCCACCACTCTATGTATACAAATAAATCTTATTACAAAGTGATTCATCTTGGTTTGATTGGAACAACGAAGAAGTTGGTCCATTACCAAACTGGGAAACTAGTATAACATTATTTGAAAGTGGGAGGGATAACTTCTTAATCCCAACTCGTATGAGAATTTTCAGCTTCCTGATCATTCTCCACCACTATATGTATCCAGATCAAGCTTCCAACAAAGTGATTCATTTTTCTTTGATTGGAACAATGTAGAAGTTGTTCCATTCCCAAACTAGGAAACTAAAATCACTTGATTTGAAAGTGGGAAAAATTCTTCATCCCAACTCCTATGAGTGATTAATCCTAGTTTGATTGGAACATTGAAGAATTTGTTCTATTCCGAAACTGGGAAACTAGAATCACTTGATTTAAAAGTGGGATGACTTCTTCATCCCAACTCCTATAAGATTTGTTCAGCTTCCTAGTCATTCTCCACCACTCTATGTATCGAAATAAAGCTTCTTACAAAGTGATTCATCTTGGTTTGACTGGGACAACGAAGAAGTTGTTCCATTCCTAAACTAGGAAACTAATATAACTTTATTTGAAAGTGGGATAACTTCTTAATCCCAACTCGTATGAGATTTGTTTAGCTTCCTGGTCATTATCTTCCACTTTATGTATCTAGATCAAGCTTCGTACAAATTGATTCATTTTGATTTGATTAAAACAACGTAGAAGTTGTTCCATTCCCAAACTTGGAAACTAGAATCACTTGATTTGGAAGTGGGATAACTTCTTCATCCCAACTCCTATGAGATTTTTTAAGTTTTTTTTGTCATTTTCCATCACTTTTTGTATGCAGATCAAACTTCTTACAAAGTGATTCATTTTGATTCGATTGGAACAACGTAGAAGTTGTCTAAACTGGAATATAAGAATCACTTGATTTAAAAGTTGGATGACTTCTTCATTCCAACTTCTATAAGATTTGTTCATCTTCCTAAGCATTATCCACCACTCTATGTATCCAAATAAAGCTTCTTACAAAGTGATTCATCTTGGTTTGATTTGAACAACAAAGAAATTGGTTCAATTACCAAACTGGGAAACTAGTATAACTTTATTTGAAAGTGGGATAACTTCTTCATCCCAACTCCTTTGAGATTTTTTCAGCTTCCTGGTCATTCTCCACCACTCTATGTATAAAAATAAAGCTTATTACAAAGTGATTGAACTTGGTTTAATTGGAACACCGAAGAAGTTGTTCTATTCCCAAACTGTGAAACTAGTATAACTTTATTTGAAAGTGGAATAACATCTTCATCGCAACTACTATGAGATTTGTTCAGCTTTCTTGTCATTCTCCACCACTTATGTATCCAAATAAATCTTCTTACAAAGTGATTCATCTTGGTTTGATTGGAACCGCGTAGAAGTTGTTCCATTCCTAAACTGGGAAACTAGAATCGCTTTATTTGAAAGTGTGATAACTTCTTCATCCCAACTCCTATGAGATTTTTTAAGCTTCCTAGCCATTCTCCACCACTCTATGTATAAAAATAAAGCTTATTACAAAGTGATTCATTTTTTTTTATTGGAACAACGAAGAAGTTGTTCCATTACCAAACTGGGAGTATAACATTATTTGAAAGTGGGAGGGATAACTTCTTAATCCCAACTCGTATTAGATTTTTCAGCTTCCTGAACATTCTCCACCACTTTATGTATCCAGATCAAGCTTCTTACAAAGTGATTCATTTTTTTTGTTTGATTGGAACAACGTAGAAGTTGTTCCATTCCCAATCTAGGAAACTAAAATCACTTGATTTGAAAGTGGGATAACTTATTCATCACAACTGCTATGAGATTTATTTTTCTTCTTGGTCATTCTCCACAATTTTATGTATCAAAATCAAACTTCTTTAAAAGTGATTAATCCTAGTTTGATTGGAACATTGAAGAACTTGTTCTATTCCGAAACTGGAAAACAAGAATCACTTGATTTAAAAGTGGGATGACTTCTTCATCCCAACTCCTATAAGATTTGTTCAGTTTCCTAGTCATTCTCCACCACTTTGTGTATCGAAATAAAACTTCTTACAAAGTGATTCATCTTGGTTTGATTGGAACAACTTAGATGTTGTTCCATTCCTAACCTGGGAAATTAGAATCACTTTATTTAAAAGTAGGATGACTTCTTCATCCCAACTCCTATAAGATTTGTTCAGCTTCCTGGTCATTCTCCACCACTCTACGTATCCAAATAAAGCTTCTTACAAAGTGATTCATCTTGGTTTGATTGGAACAACGTAGAAGTTGTTCCATTCCTAAACTGGGAAACTAGAATCACTTGATTTAAAAGTTGGATGACTTCTTCATCCCAACTCCTATAAGATTGGTTAATCTTCTTGGTCATTCTCCAACACTCAATGTATCCAAATAAAGCTTCTTACAAAGTTATTCATCTTGGTTTGATTGGAAAAACGACGAAGTTGGTTCCATTACCAAACTGGGAAACTAAAATCACTTGATTTGAAAGTGTGATAAATTCTTCATCCCAACTCCTATGAGAATTTTTTTAGCTTCCTGGTCATTCTCCACCACTCTATGTATAAATATAGAGATTATTACAAAGAGATTCATTTTGGTTTGATTGGGACAACGAAGAAGTTGTTCCATACCCAAACTAGGAAACTAATATAACTTTATTTGAAAGTGGGATAACTTCTTAATTCCAACTCGTATGAAATTTGTTCAGCTTCTTGGTCATTCTCTTCAACTTTGTGTATCTTGATCAAGCTTCGTACAAAGTGATTCATTTTGATTTGATTGGAACAACGTAGAAGTTGTTCCATTCCCAAACTTGGAAACTAGAATCACTTGATTTGGAAATGGGATAACTTTTTCATCCCAATTCCTATGAGATTTGTTAAGTTTTTTTGTCATTCTCCATCACTTTTTGTATCCAGATCAAACTTCTTACAAAGTGATTCATTTTGATTAGATTGGAACAACGTAGAAGTTGTTCCATTCCTAAACTGGAAAACAAGAATCACTTAATTTAAAAGTTGGATGACTTCTTCATTCCAACTCCTATAAGATTTGTTCATCTTCTTGGTCATTCTACACCACTCTATGTATCCAAATAAATCTTCTTACAAAGTGATTCATCTTGGTTTGATTTGAACAACAAAGAATTTGTTCCATTACCAAACTGGGAAACATGAGCGCTTCGACTTTTTCTGTCTTTGTGCCAAAAAATTTGAATGACATTTGATGAACAGTGTTGGTATGAATAGTGTCTGAATGAACAGTGTCTCGAAGAAGAGTTTTTGGATGAACAGTATCGATCGACGGGGGAAGAATAGTGTCGATCGTTCACGGGTGAACAATATCGTTCGATGGAAAGATCGTAGTATCGATCGATGTGGAATTCGTGGGTTCGATCGATGCTGAGTTCGTGTCACTAATACCGGTTTCTTCAATGATGTTCAAATCAGATCCATGATGTTTACCAGACCCCATCATAATGTCCAAGATCAGCTGTACCGGGATCTTATCTTCCGGCCTCATATGCCAGCTTTCCATGAGCCTTTCCCAATTATCATTCATCTCCTTTTCTTGTGCTGCTTCACCATCATCAAGAAATTTGTAAAGGAAGGCCCTTTCAATGTCATCCCATCTGGTTAGAGATTTTGGTTGTAATTGATTGAGCCAGCCAAATGCATCCCAAAGATAGAATAGGGAAATATCTTGCAGATCATGTGATATTCAGAAACTTCATTCTGCTCATTCCTTAATAATAGATCACTAAGCTCTGCGATGTGCTGGTTTGATCTTCATGAGGCAAACCTTGAAAAGAGTTCTGAGCTGCCCAATCATACCATTCACGGCTAAGATATAAGTTATCCATCTCAGCAACAGCAATCACTTCAGAGATCACATCACCCTGTGCATTAATCAACTCTCCTGAGCTGCTGCGAGGTCGACTTTCTTCGTCTCTTAACATTCCATTTTCATCGACCTTAAGTATGAGCACTTCAAATTTCTCTTTTTCTACGCAAATGGTGTATGACGAGATTTGATGAATGGTGTTCGAATGAAAAGTACCGAGCGACATCGGATGAATATTGTCAATCGATTTTGATATTCTGGTATCGATCGATGTGAAGGTCGTATCACCAGTACTAGTTCCTTGTTCATCATCCTCTACCACATATCTCGTGGTTGACTCCATTTTGATCTTTTGATTTTCTGGAGTGTCAAAGAGAAATCAGTTGAAAAAGATTTGCAAGATATGAATCCATGTTTTGAGGGACTCTGGTAGCAACTCTTTGACCAACGTCTTGCTTCTCCAGCAAGAGTGTCTGGAAAGAGTTTGCAGAAGTGGTAATCTTCAATGAATTCATTTAAGGTAGAACAGATTAGTTCTTCAAACATGTCGATATGAGCTATTGGTTGCTCGTCAGGATAACCATGAAAGAGATGTTGACTCATAAGAGGGATATATATAAGTTTCAGCTCGGAGTCAAATTCTTCTACCTTTCGGCAAACAGTGTCGATCGACGTTGAGTTGCTGGTGTCGATCGACGGGGGAAGAATAGTACTTGGGCGAACAACACCGAGGTGGATAGTATCGGTTGACATGGGATGTACTGTGTTAATCGATTTCAGGAGAACAGTGTCGGTCGACACCAGATGAGCTGTGTCGATCGATTTCGGGTGAGCAGTATCGGTCGACACGGGATGAGATTTGTCGATCGATTTCGCGTAAGCAGTATCGGTAGTTGTGTCGATCGATTTTGCGTAAGCAGTGTCGGTCGACGCGCAATGAACTGTGTTGATCGATTTCACGTAAGCAATATCAGTCGACGCGCGATGAGCTATGTTGATCGATTTCGGGTGAGCAAATTTTGGGGGAGCAGTATTTAAGTAGTCATGCACTGGCAATTTATTTCTTCACCTTTATTCCAGGTGGAATGAATTGTAACAGGGATTTGGGTCCCCTGTTTATTTTCAGTTTGGGTAATTGCATTTCTTATTTGACCTATTGGTTCAATTTGGAATATGTTTTTATTAATATGTGTGGTAAGCGAAAACTTACCTCCTCCCGACGTGGCGTTGTCGATCGATATTTGTGGCTGTGTATCAATTGTTTTGTGGTGTACGCTATCGATCGCTGCTTCTTGGAGGGTGTCGATCGATTTTTCCTTCGTAGACTTATGAATCGTGCATAAACCAGCATGCTCTTTCCTTGAAGGACTTAAAAATTATTTCTTCATTGCTTCCTAGTACTAGATCTATGTACTTGAAATAGAAGAAAAGAATTTATGAATTTTTTTGTAATAAATCAAATAAACTAAACTAAATCTAATGGCGATCAAAGCTCCCCGACAACGGCACCAAATTTGATATCACTGAAATTACCTTAAGGAGTGACTTTACTCTCTCAAATAGGAGGTTCAATGTAGTACTTAGGGATTGAATCCACAAGGAAATATGGCACACACTAGATCTAATAGTTATATTAAGTTAGGCAAATAGTAGTTTATAATTAACAAAATAATAAATAAATATTAAAGCAGTAGATAAATTAATAAACAAGATGAACAATATAATTATTCAACTAGGCATAGAGTGTTTTGATGGAAGGATGGTTGCTAGACTTTAGGGTTTTTATTCAGGTAGGGATTATAATCCTATAGGTTCTAACAGTTGTTTGCATGATACTATAGAGCTCAACACAATAAGAACAATTCCATCAGCTTTCGCATGTTTGCAAACGGTCTATTAACTATAACTAGAGATCCAACAAGGCTGACCTGACTAAGGACGTCAGATCAATAGAAGCGTCGATCGATTATTATTGACTAATATCGATTGATGCGCCTTTCCCTCCGTCGATCGATTATCCTATACGGTTATCGATCGACCCGCTTGTAGTTAAGCTTTACGTGCGAGTTGAATAAGTCTCACTTAAGTATTACTAGATTAGCTATCGCTACACCTAACAATAAATAGCTTGACAAGATAGATTCAGGGTAGTGTTGCTTGAGGTTGCTCAATACATCCTAATTCCTAAGATCAAGTTTCTAGGTGGCAATCTCATAGAAAACAAGCATTAAGAACATCCTAATCAATGAGTATCACAACTAGCAATCCTATAGTTGGAGCTAATTCCCTTAACATATTTAAACCCTAAACCTAATAAGTGTATCTACTCAGACATGAAGTTTGTCACATAAATCATAGATGAATAGATATAAATATATAAAATTCATAAAGAAACAAATAGAGTTCCAGGAGGACTCTTTTGGCGCTCCTCCTTTATCTCCTACAACTAAGAACAAGAACAAAAAGAAAGCTTAGCAGTCAACAATGGCTTAGAAAATACATAAATAGGGTTTCTGGTCGTCCTAGGGCATTATGTTAACTTGTGTGGCTTATGGGCTTAAGTCGGTTTTGAAATATACTTGTCCCACGTTCTGGGATAAATATTGATCGATATGCAGAGTGCTGCATCGATCGGTTTTCCTTTATCTTCTCGACAGCTTTCTCTCGCGAGGCAGATCCTGACCACTCTTCAGTAAAACGGGCATAACTTGTGCTACAGGATTCTGATCGACCTAAATCCGGTGGCATTGGAAAACTAACTCAAAGCTATATCTTGTGTCAAAATATGGGCTTAATCTAAAGGTAGTAAGGTCTCCATCCATAGCTAAACATCTGACGTGTCCATGCGGCTCTGCACTCAATAGACTCCAAAAGACACCAATATCACTATATTTCTCTAGAACATACATGAACCTGTAAATACTCTAAAAGGACTCCAAAACATAATAGTTATATCTTAAAACACTTATATACCATGGCTGAAAGTGGGTTAAATCCATTGTATATCAGTTTTATCTTTGATTTAAATCTATTGTATTATTAAGACTATGATTTGCGTAATTGCTTTCAGGTCTGAGTAATCACCTTGTTAGATTTAGAGATTCCATGAGGTTAATGTCATATTGAAAATTTGTTAGGATAGCAAGGGTTGTTACTGATTTCTACACCTGGGTAGCTTGTAATACTAGGATCTGGAATAGTCTGAAAAGCATGATAGTGTGACTGATTGTTTGTTTATAGAATCATAGGACAATTGAGTTCCACGAAAGTGCAATCAATTAACGGAACTGAAACCCTGAGTGGATTAGACACCTAGGTGCATACGATAGTTGGTCTAGGAATCTAGTTGAACATAATCGATTAGGTCATTATCTTTTGTCAGAAGAAGCATCGATCGACGCTCTAGCCATAACATCGATTGACGCTCGCTCCTTGTTCGCATACGACAGCGGGAACACAAGAGTTAGATAGCTGATTAGTAATTACATATAAAATATGGATTACTTATAGAATTTGAGTTCTATAATTGAATCTCTTGAATGATAAATACGTAGATCTACCTATTTCCATAACTGTTTATAAACCTCAATCAATCGAACAACTGCCTTGTTCACCATTGCTTTACTTTATTTTCTACTTAATAAAATGTTTGCCTATCTGAATCCTAACATCTATAGTCTATTGTGTGCCTACGCTCAATGTGGATTCGATCCCTAAGTACTACAACGGATCCTCTTATTTGAGAGAGTAAATCAGTACTTAAGGTAAATTGAGTGATATCAGGAACCTCTGGGTTATATAAGAACTGCTTGGTATTTTATCTGAATATATCTTTATTGTGATATGATTGCTAGAAAGATGAGACAGCTGATTTAGGAACCTTAGTGAGAAATTTATTAACCCGCGCATAAATCTTGGCTAGAAGCCGATCGATGGATATTCATATAGAATAATCGATCGATGCTTTCTATTGGTCAACATGCAACAGCCGAGATTAATAGATCTAGTCAATAGACTCGTCTAAACATGCGGCAGCTGATAGACATGTACCCTAGTTGAGCTCTAATATATCCTCCAAGCAACCTTAGCATTTATATCTTTATAATCCTGATTACCTTAATAAAAACGCTAAGTCTAGCAACCAACCTTCCACCAAACTACTCATCAATCCAACCGAGCAACTGCCTTGCTCACCCTGTTTACTTTATTTACTGCTTTTTTCTTTATTTTCCTAGCTTAATCATAAACTATTTAGATCTATTGTGTGCCCTAGCTCTCTGTGGATTCGATCCCTAAGTACTACAATTAAACCTCTTATTTGAGAAAGTAAATTCACTCCTTAGGATAATTTGAGTGATATCATGAGGAACGATGCGGAAGGAAGAAGAGACGAGAGGCGTATATAAGGTGGAAGCCATTGTGAATCTTCGCAAGGAAGTCGCTTGAATTTAAATTGCAAATATCGAGGAGTCAATTCAAAATTCAAAATTCTTCATTCTTTGGAAATAAGAAAGGATTGAATCCGAGAAATATTTCGCCCAAGGAAAAGGAAAGAGATCCCCAAGATGAAGTAGTAATCGAAGCTTGCGGGTCTCAACATCAGCGATATCATCTACCTTAATGCAAGAAAAGGATCCTTGACCCTGCAAGACAGTCTCCAAACAGGTCCAGCACCTGCCATAGGCTCAGATCTAAAGCTAAGGAAATTGTTTCTCTCAAGGTTCAAACACGGTCCCGGCCTAATAAGAACCTGGAAAAGAAAGGATTTGGAGTGATATCATGCCTAAGGAGAGCCTGATGAGATAAAGATACTCTGGTTGACTAAAGAGCAAAGATTATCCCCCGACTTTGATGACAAAATCTAGGAATAATGGGCAAACTGTTGGGGAAAAATACTCCGATATGATAATTTCCTTGGCCTTGGGCATGATACCAGCCGGCCTCAAGATCCCTGCCAAGAGGAATGCAAGTTCCAACCCCTGCTCCGTTCCTGCCTCCGGGTGAAGATGGAAGTTTTCTACCGGAAGGGATTATTCCATATTTCCGAATATGTAAGAGTTTAACCTATTTTGACCGACCTACACAAGACTATATAAGGGTAGCCCATACCCAAGAAAACGGATCAGCTTTTAGAGACTTAGAGACTAGAGCTCGACGGCTATAATTAAGGTTCATACACCAAACATTGTAGTCCATGCTCAAATCAATAATAAAACGTCTCTTTGTCTCAATCTCTTTCTATCTTATCGCCTATTCTATTGTTTCGTAGTACTCTTAAAGAACTTACCTAAACATCCCCTAACAGAACCCTAAATTTGGAGATGGTCTGGTTAAAATGGACGAATCAGATAAGGTCTAAGGGGCTTTAGCAAGTTGTGTAGTGGCATTTGATTTGAGGATAGAAGACTTGGCTAGGAATCCGCCTCCATTTCTTCTGAATCGTTCCATAAATCAGTCTAGATCCTATATTCCAACTTGCTTTTTCCTTACAGCCAAGACCAGCATGTCTTTGGACCAAGTAAGCCAATCACGCAGAGGTTTAACCAAGGCAGCTCCCATTGATTGATTCCTTTTATGACTTGCACAAATTCTTGATGCTCTTTTGATACTGTTGAAAACCCGGACCTTTCACATGCTTCAGGGGGTGCATGGATTCATAGACCGTAACACTTGTGTCATATTTTTGCACAATGTTGAAATGTCTTCGAATGGTAAAGAAATGGTGTTTCAGGTCAACCATGTTCGTATGTTCATACAGTGCATATGGTAGTTCGTATGGTATGACCCAAAATGTGGCCCTCAACCATTCTTCTCCTCTTAGACCAAACACACCTCTTCCTTTCTTCTAGTTAACAATGAGATCAAGCGAAAATCAAATTCTCAATGAAGAATTTGAACATTTTTACCCACCATCGTCATAGAGAGAGTTTCTAAGAATTTTATTAAGAATATTATTGGAATAGAGACGCAAACAAATCTGTAAATCAAGTTGATGACTACACTTGATCTAAGGTTGAAGAAGATGAGCCAGAGCAAAAAAAATATCAACTAGTAACCCAGCAATTGAAATTGAAAACTATGTATAGCACCGAATAGTCAATATCGAAATACTACGATTATGAAAATTAGTCACAAGAAGCAAAACAAAGGTCGACCGAGACAGAGTAGCATAGAAGATCAAAAAAAGAGAGGCCACCACACAACGAACAAAGAACTGAGCACCGGCTGATCCCAACGTCAACTGGCAAGTTAGAGCCTGTTCGTTTGTACATTAAGGTGCATCCAGATGGATCAGTCAGATGTCATATCCAGATGCTCCACCTGGATGTTCGTTTGTACATTTAGAAAGTGTATCTAGATGAAGCATTCTGATGCAGTTGCGTTCGTTTGTTCATTTATTTTTTAACTTACATTTGCATCCAAATGCAGTTGATGACAAAATGAGTAAATGGACATGTATTTAGTTTATCTATATTTTACTATTGAATCATGTTTATTAATCATGTTAATTTTAATATTTTATCTAAATTACAACAAAATAATTTTAAAATTCTTGTTTTAAAATTCATAAATTTATTTTAATGAAAGAAAACAATGAAATTATAAATAATAACTATAATTTGGCAAATTTGATTAAAATAGTTAAATAAAAATCTAACAGTTGTTTGATATATGATAAACTTTAACAGACACTAAAATCCAACAATAGTTTTGATATATTGATAACTCAAAACCAATTCCAAAAATAAATAAAGATAAGATAGTCTCACAAACTTTAAATAGATTATGGTAAATAAAAACTTAGACATAAAAGGATAATGAGTCCATACGAGAAGTAAACAGAAAGCTACAATTATGAGTTTGAGAAGTGAAACAAAAACAAAAACATCTAATATGGAAGTCGACGTCCTCTTACCATCTCTTTAGTAATGGAATCTTGCATAGCTTCCATGACTCTATCTCCAGCTGGTACGAATGCAACATGATCATCTTCATCCCCATGATGTTCATATTCTTCCACTCTTTCCCAATGTGCAAAATCACAATCCTCATGGTTTGAATCTCTGATAAAATTATGGAGAGCCATTGTTGCTGTCACAATCTTCACCCATTTTTCCAGCTCATACTTAGGATGCTTGCAGTCAAGAGTCCTCCACTTAGCCTTCCATATTCCAAATGTTCTCTCAATTATTGAACGCAAACCAGAGTGCTTACGGTTGAATAACTCTCTGCTGTTTGTCGGTGGTCCTCCTCTAGCAAACAAATCAAGGTGATATCTAGTTCTAGGGTGAGGTCCTAAGTAACCAGTTCTAGTTGGGTATCCAGAGTCTACTAAATAATATTTTCCAGCTGGAGGATCAGGTGCTCTCCCAGGAACCCCAACATAAGCATATATGAATTTCATACTGAAATTACATATAGCTAAGACATTCATAGTTGGTTCCCCTTTTCTACCTCTGAATGGTTCGGCATTTTCAGAAGGAGGACGAACCGGCACATGAGTTCCATCCAGAGCACCTATGCAATCCTTAAAAAGGGTAATATCGCAGATCATCTACTAGAATAGGACTAGCACTTGCAAACTCATCCCTTCCAGGTTTCACAATATCTGCTGCGAGTTTCAGAAAAGAACTTAAAACCTCATCTAGCTTCCTTTTCACTGTGTCAAGTGAATGTTGGGATCTCTCAGCTAAAGCTCATGCAGTTAAATCTTGTCCAACCATCTCTAAGAACATTGCAACACTCTCCTCTAAGTAAATATGGCAAGACTCTACTAGCTGATACTTCTCAGAGAGTATGGTTCATGCGAAGAATATCATAGCATTGTACCTCAGATTCATTCATGAGACGTTTCACACGACGCCAACCTCCACCTCGGTTTGTCCTCACTTTGTTAGTATCAGCTTCTGTGACTCTGTATGTTTCTTCTATAAGAGCAAACATGGGTTTCTCCTCATCTAGTATCAAATCCATGTCGTCATCTTCACCTAAGAACCTAAATGTGTCCTAAAAACCACATAAAGCATATAACCAGATCAGTCTTAGGAGATTAAACCAGCATGTAACCAGCATGCAAGACTTATATCAATCAAAAATGTTTTATATTAGGTGACCACATACCTTACTGTTCATTGTATATCTTGGAATAAGCTAGAGCTTTAAAGAGTGTAAGAAACCTACGAAGGTGGTGGAAAGGTTTACGGCTTGCTTTTTCAGAGCTTTGTGTTCAAGAGGCGACACAAATCTGGTGCAGCAAAGTTTAAATATTTAGGGTTTCTAATTGGTTGATGTTATCACTCTAAATGGGCCGTTGATAGGTTCTTATTGTTAGTGGGCCTTATATATTTTAGTTTTTGAAAGTAGCCCAGTATATATCAGCATAACGACATCAAAAAAATATTGTAATAACATACTCATTATGAAACATAAACAGCTCCTTACATCGCAGAGTTCATTCTAGACTTAAGTATAGTTTCATTCCAGAGTTCATACTAAACTAAAACATAGAGATAGACATAAAACATAAACAGCTCCTCATGCATCTCTGCTTTCATCAGTTGCATACTCCAAGTAGAGAACCCTGTTCTCATCATCTCCATAAAACAAGAAAGTTTGCCGATTAGCAGCATCCTCTTTGAGATGATTAATTGAAGCTTTGTATAGAGGAGACCACATCCTTATAGCATGTAGGGAGTGTAGAACCTCCATACAGAGGCGGCCCTTGGGCCAAGCCCATCAAGCACTCGCTTGCGGCCGCCAAATATATATAAAATTTCCGGCCACAAAATTACAAGGATACATGGTGGTGTAGTGGCTTAACATAATGGCTTCATGCGGCTGGCCCCGGGTTCGATGCGCCCTTTGCGCAAAATTTTTTTTCCAAATTTGCAAAAAGATAATGCTAAATTAACTTAAATAAAAAAGGAAAATATGGTTAACCTAAACTAGTTGCGTCTTCTTTTTTCCTATTGTCCCAAACTCAAGTCTAAACCTCTCTTCAATTGATATCATCATTCTAATTCATATTACTTGAATCTCTTGCTTATTCTTTTCTATTTCTGTAACTAGAAATCAATTCTCTTCTCTTCTTCTTGATCAAGTGGTAATTCTATATTATTCTGTAATATAATTGTTTACTTTCATATTTTAAACATATTTTATCTTCTCGTGATAGTCAATCAATATGTGTTTATTCATAGTAACTAATAAGTTTTTAATCATTGCAGAAAGATGGGTCCTAAAAGAATTAGAAAAGAGATGGGAGGTGCTGAAAAAGAAAGAAAAAAGAAAAAAGAAGAAGCTTTCATAAAATCTCAAGCCAATTCAATGTTAAGGTATGTTAAAAAAAAAACGAAGCTCCTAAATATGATGAGGTTGTCGAAGATGAGACTATAGAAGATATGGAGGATGGTGATATTGATGAGGATGAACAAAACTTGGATGTGGATCAGAATAGGAATAATAATGGGAGCGAAGCTGGTAGTGAGAGCAAAAAAGAGACTGAAAATAAGGACGAAGAGAAGAAAATGGATGGTGTTAAAGAATACCAAATAGATGGAGATGATCATGGAAACTGGAAAAAGATTGATAATAGAATCAGAGATTTTCTTGTCCATAAAGGTCCAACTATGCGGTTGCCGATTGATTACCATTTTCCAAGAGATTATGTTGGTAGATGTTTTTCTCATTCGTCTTATACAAGAGAAAACAGAAATGGAGAGAAGCAAGATAGACACTGGTTAGTTTACTCCAAAGTAAATGATAAGATCTTCTGTTTTTTCTGTAAACTATTTACCCAAGACAGAAACTCTAATCAGATTGCAACCAGTGGATACAGTGACTGGAGAAATATTTCAAAAATGCTAAAGGAGCATGAAAAAAGTCAAAATCATATCGTATGAATGACTCAATGGATAGAGCTAGAAGTGAGACTAAAGACGACTCAGACCATTGACAAACATATTCAAGAAGAGGTTAACAAAAAAAAACCAATAAAACAGAATATGGCATTTCGTGGAAAGAGTGACAAAATCCATGTGGCTGGTAATGGAAATTTTTTGGGCATGATTGAAGTATTTGCAGATTTTGATGAAGTGACGAAAGAGCACATTAGACGAATTGAAAAGCATGAAACTCGTTATCATTATTTGAGTCACAAAATTCAAAATGAGTTGATACAGAT
>JABAYD010009370.1:0-23415 GCA_014822095.1 Diplotaxis tenuifolia
GAATACATTTTGTATTCTAAAATAAATAATAATGAAATGCCGATAAATATACAACATCTATCAACATTTACTTTTGAGTTTGTGAATTAATGCAAGTTGTGTTTCAAAAGAAAAATAGTTAACAATTGAAAATTAAATAGGTCCGCGCGTAGCGCGGATTAATCCCTAGTCTATACTAATAAAAAGGATTAATCGAAACTTCAGGAGGTGTCCACATCGTTTTAGAGACACTCTTCTAAAAGAAGCCACGTGGCATCATTAAGACTATTACCTTACTATGTTTAGTTTTACATTTTCGAAATATTGAAATAATGTAAAGCTTTACATTTTAATTTACTAATAAATAGAATTTCGAAATAATACATAACATGTAAATATACAACATTATAAATGAAAATATTACATTAAACATATATAAGATTACCATAATATATATAATTTCAAAAATAATAAATAATATGTAAATATACAACATTAGAAATGAAAATACTACATTCAACAAATGTAAGATCACCATTTTACATCTAAAAAACAATAATCCAAAAATATTGATCTAATGTATAGTTTTACATTTTTAAATTACTGATATAATAAAATATAAATACTATATTAAACATATGTTAAATTGCCATTTTACATTAAAAATATCATTTTCACTAAAAATGGCTTATATCCTTAATGTAACATTACCATTTCATAAAAAGAGCAAAAGTCATTAAACGAAGAATAATAATAAGTAAATACACAATTTAAGGAAATGGAAAAAGTACATTAAACATTAAACATCTATCTTAAAATATAATATATATATATATATATTAAGTAAATATAAAATATACAAAATAAGATTGAAAGTAAATACATAATATAAGAAATAGAAAAAGTCTATTAAGCATTAAACATGTATCTTAAAATGTAAATAAAAAAATAAAAAATGAAAATGCTACATTAAACATTTATATTAAAATGTTAAAATAAATGAACAAGTAGGTAATACAATATTAAAATAGAAATACTACATTAAACAAAAAAAAATGTATAGTTTGACATCTACAAGTCCCTATAAAACCTATTATTCCATCGACATCAATTTCACATCTATCAAAAAAAACTCCAAAAAACTCTAGCAAAAAACAAATTCCACCATCAACTCAAGCCGTCCCAAAAACGTTTGATAACCACGGAGTAGCCTTTGTAACAACGAACTTTTAGTTAGACTGATTCATTGTTGGGATGAACAAATTTTTTTCTTCAGCCTTTAAAACTACAGCTATGTTGGAGTGCAAATATGATGCGGTTTTAGTGAGAAAAAAAAACTATGATGAATTTTTAGACTAACCGGTGGATAGAGACATGGTTATCATGGCATAGCTCTTAGGGGTCATCTACTAAAAGTCAACTCTTTTAAGCAAAACATGATCTACTTTACAATCAGAAGCAAAGGTGTTAATCTTAATTATTCTGAAAGCCATGAGTTATCTCAACTCCTCCACTAAGTGCATTCTTATGAGATAATGAATCTGAGCAATAATATCAAATGGTGGATTCGAAATATTTACCGGAAAATGGTTCCTCATGTGTTTCTCTTCGTTCTCTCGATCACGTAAGACATCATAATCCATCTTTTAAATGTTAATATAAGTAAAAATAAAAGTTTTAATCAAATAATAAACAATACGTCTATTACACTTTAAAGTAAATGATGAAAGTTTTAAAAAATATTGCACGTAAGAAATAGGAATAAAAATATTGTATTAGACATCTATCGTAATATTAGAATAAATAAATATACAATATAAATAAAAATAAATAATAAGTAGATATACAATATAATAAATACAAAAATTACATTAAACATCTATCTAAAATCATATAATAAATAAATATAAAAAATAAGAAAGAAAAATATTACATTAAACATCTATCGTAATATTACCATTTGAAATAAAAACAAAAACTTTAAGTTAAGTAAATATACAATATAAGAAATTTTTTTTAGTAATATGAAATATAAGAAACAGAACAACTACATTAAACATTTTATCTGAAAAATGCATAGTTTTACATTTTTATAATTTACAAATATTTTATACGTAAAAATACATATAAAAAATAAATAATAAGTAAATAAAATTATAAGAAATACAAATATTACATATATATATATATATATATAATATGAACATTTTATATAAAAGAAAGAAAATATGAATAATGAATATACAATTAAAGAAAAAATAAAAATAAGTAAACATACAATATAATAACTGTAAAAAATAAATTAAACATCTATGTGAAAAATATATAATAAATAAATATAAGTAAATATAAAATAAAAGAAATATAAATATTACATCAAACATATATCGTAATATTAGAATAAGTAGATATACAACATAATAAAAATAAATAAGAAATAAATACACAATATAAGAAAAAATAAAAAATAGTTAAATATATAATATAAGAACTGGAAAGCTAAATTAATAAATTAAACATCTAGCATAATATTAGAGTAAGTAAATATATAATATAAAATATAAATGTTGCATTAAAAATCTATAGTAATACTATCATTTGATATAATAGCATGAAAATTAGAATAAATAAATATACAATATAAATAATATAAATAATAAGTAAATATAAAGTATAAAAAATGAAAAAACTACATTGAACATTTTGAAAATGTATAATATCGTTTTGGTGTTTCTAAGAAAATATTGTAAATATACAGTATGTGTAATCAGATACATTTTGATATATATTACTCCTAATACCATAAATTTCTATTTCCTGAAAATAATAAATGGTTAAACACCAATATCACTTAGGTTAAGCATACCAACAATAATAAAATTGAGACATCACAAAAAATGTTCATATCTACAATACAACACTTTTAATCTAAAAAACATGAATTTTTTTACTACATATCATAAATACATAACACTCATTATTCACGCACACTTACAATTCAAAATACAACCTCAACAAAATAGTTATATAGTTAACATTTAAAAATAACAACACGCTCTGCGAGCGGATTAATTTCTAGTTTTAATGCAAAGCATAAATTGACAACCCGTGGTGATATGATAATACTATAGTACTATATATATAATCGCGTGTGTAACTTTTATACCTCACTCGTTTCTCACCTTATCTCCGCCTCTTAGGGTTTTCTATCGAGAATCTAACAAACAAACAAACATGGCCGACGAATCTCAATACTCCAACAAGCGCAAATACGAAGAGCAAACCGCTCCTCCTCCTCCTCGTAGACCAACCGGCTTCTCCTCCGGCCCGATCCCATCTTCTTCCCCAGATCCATCCTCCGCTCCTCCCCCGCCGTCTTCCTACAACAGCGTCCCCCCTCCGATGGACGAGATCCAGATCGCCAAACAGAAGGCGCAAGAGATCGCCGCTCGTCTCCTCAGCAGCGCCGACGCAAAACGTCCTCGCGTCGATAACAACGCCTCTTCTTATGATTACGGCGACAAAGGCGGCTACAGCTCTTATCCTTCGTCTGGTATGGTTTGACCTAATCTTCCTTTTCCTTTTCTTGATTTACGGCGCATCTTATTTGATTTTGTGATCTTTGGTTTTTTAGAGGGGAGGCAGATGTCGAACACGGCTCCTCCGTCTTCGATACCTGTTTCTTACGGTAGCTTCACGGCGACGACGAAGAAGATTGATATTCCGAATATGAAAGTTGGTGTTATTATTGGTAAAGGTGGAGAGACGATTAAGTCTCTTCAGCTTCAGTCTGGAGCTAAGATTCAGGTTACAAGAGATATGGATTCGGATCCTAACGCTGCTACGAGGACTGTTGACCTTACTGGCACGCAGGATCAGATCTCTAGGGCTGAGGAGTTGATCAATGAAGTCCTTCAAGAAGTAGTCTTACTACTCTTTGTGACTAAAAGTTGTGTGGGGGAAGTGATTACTAATGTAATGATTTTGGTTTTCAGGCTGAGACTGGTGGTGCTGGTGGTGGTTCAGGTGGAGGAGGCTCTCGTAGGATGGGTGGACAGCCAGGAGCTGATCAGTTTGTTATGAAGATTCCTAATAACAAGGTACTTAGAGCTCTGGAGACTGAGCTATTTGTGTAAGATGTGTTTTGTATGTAACCATGAAATTGCTTTAGGTTGGTTTGGTGATTGGTAAAGGAGGTGAAACAATTAAGTCTATGCAAGCTAATACTGGAGCTAGGATTCAGGTTTGTGTAACTATTACTAGCATCTGTTTGTCTGCTGCTGGTGGAATGTTATTTAAAAATGTTTTAATTGTTTGTTTGCAGGTTATTCCATTGCATTTGCCCCCTGGAGACCCTACTCCAGAAAGAACTGTGCAGATTGATGGGACCACCGATCAGATTGAACATGCTAAACAATTAGTTAATGAAATTATCAGTGGCGAGGTATGTTTTGTTGTTGTGTTTGCTATGGACTGTGGCAGGCTTCTGCACTGTCTAATTTTCTACTTGAAATTGATCTTGTGTTGTGATTGCATCATTTATTTGTCATCAGTTTTAGGATTATCTATCATATTCCTTAATCTGAAAATGTTAAGACAATATAATTCATGGGATTTAAATCTAGGTGATGGGTTGTATAGTTTAGACTAGTGTCACGTAGTCAATGTATTAGCAGCTAAAGTACTCATTGTGCTCATGGTGAGCTATATCTTATGCCTTCATTTCATGATAACTGCATATACTATAAAGTCCACAGGTCTTCTCTTCTTCTCTTCCGCTTATTTGCAGGGGAAGGTTCACAATCTTGTGATTTTCTTAACTTGCAAAATGATAATTCATTTTGATAATCTTTACTTCATCTTGTTACTGAAGTGGTAAGCGATCATATGTTGTTTCTTCCCCTGTTCGTTGTTTTGCAGTTCCTTCCTCCAGTAATTTCTTGCCACTGTTACTATCTTTCTTTTGACAGTTTTTATCGGCCTTTTCTTGCATCCACTTTTCATTATATTTTAAAATCTAGCTTATCCGACATTGGTTTTGGTAAGCATTTGTGAGGTTGCTGGACAGTTTCAGTCTGACCTACTGCGAGAGTATTTATAAATCAGTTATTTATCTGATGATTTTTGGCTTTACTTTTTTGTTATACTCTGCGCCAACTTTCTTTTATAAATTATCACTTCCGTTCAGTGTAACTTCTTGTTACAGTCATCAGGCTATCATGAAAGGTGGTCGATTAACCTGTGAAGAACTATTAGCCATTTTCTTATGTCAAATATTTAACCTAGAATTGTTTGTATTCTGCTTGCCTCCACTCTTCCTGGATTCTTTTTTTTGTTGAACCATCCAGCCATAGTGTACACTATAGAGAGATCATACCCATCCCATAGACTCTGCTATTATGTTTCGATGTGTATTTATGTTGTTGAAACAGCATTCTTTAGTCTGTGTTAGGTTATCTCCCTATATATATGTGGCTTTTATCTGCAAAAGCTTGTATAGTATTTGTGGTTTCTCTTGGACCTATTTTACCTCGGATAGGGAAAGGGATGGGCTTCTGCAGGAGTAACCCAATAAAATCACCAATGAGTTACGGTATGTGGGCATCACCATACCCTTGTAGAGTATGATATGATCTTGGTTGATCCTGTATGGACAGATATGGTAAATGACAACTGTGTAGGCCTCTCTTGTATCTAGTACTTTATCCGTTTATCTGTCTTTGCATCTGTGTTCATGTGTTTTATGCTGTATTGGTGCCTTTTTTTGTTAATTTTCCCTGAAGTTATCTTTGATTATATCATTTGTTTGTTTTATGCAGAACCGTATGAGAAACTCATCGATGGGTGGAGGCTATCAACAGCAGGGTTACCAAGCCCGCCCACCATCAAGCTGGGCACCACCTAGTGGTCCGCCAGCACAACCATACGGTTACATGCAACAAGGAGCATATCCAGGTCCACCTCAGTATGGTCAGTCACCTTACGCAAGTTACCCTCAACAAACTTCAGCTGGCTACTCCTCCACCTGGGATCAATCCCAGCAGGGTGCTCAAGGTGAGTATGATTATTACGGTCAGCAACAGTCACAGGCACCAAACAGTGGTGGAAGCGCAGCCCCACCAACAGACCCTACAGGGTACAATTACTACCAGGGTTATGGTCAGGGATACCAGCAAGATGGGTATGGAGGTTATAATGCCTCGCAGCAATCAGGATATGGCCAAGCTGGGTATGACCAGAAACAGGGTGGTTACGGCAACACCACTAACCCGGGTCAAGAGGAAGATACATCTAAAGCCGATCCTGCATCGTCGGCTCAGTCTGGACAAGAGCCTACTCAGTGTAGCACTGGTCAAGCAGGGTATGGAGCTGCTCCGACTTCTCAAGCTGGTTACAGCAGCGCACCACCAACGGCTTACAGTTCTGGATATGGAGCACCACCACCGGGTGGAAAACCACCGGCTTATGCTCAGAACCAGCAGTCACCTGGTGCTCCTGGGAGCTATGGGTATGCACAGCCAGTTGCATCGGGTTATGGACAGCCTCCAGCATATGGGTATGGTCAAGCACCTCAGGGATATGGGTCTTATGGAGGAGGATACACACAACCTCCTGCTGCTGGCGGTTACTCTTCTGATGGATCTGCTGGAACGACCGCTCCTGGTGGTGGTGGTGGCACACCGGCTTCGCAGACTGCTCCACCTGCTGGTCCGCCTAAGGCATCCCCAAAGAGTTGATTGATGATGACTATGGATAAATTTCACCTGTTATACAATACATGCTTCCCTGCCCTTTCTTTTTAGTTTTCTTCTGAGGATTTCTTAATGTTTGTGCTTGACGTTTTAGTTTAAATTGCCCTCTTTATGTTTGAGATAATGGTTAATGTTGCGTTTGTTACGCTGTCTACTTACGTTTGATTACACAAACTATCTCTCGTCTCTAGATATTTGAGCGTACATACGATTCACAGTTGATTAAACTCTGAGCGAGCTTGTGTTGCTTTATCACACCACTAAGGCAAGACAACACCAAAATATGATTTCTCCTCCTGAAATATTTTGCCTTATTAAACGTACATACGGCTTGAAGTTTAACCGTAACGTAATATATTAGGGGATTCCCCATGCTAAACAATAAACATGTATGAAAACCTCCAAGTGATTTTCTTTTGTAACTAGCGATGCTCGAACTGCTATATAAGACGCATGTATGGAAAGTTAAATGGTGCTAACTATTTAACAGGGGCCAAAACAAAGCATTTTGAATGTTTACAAACGGGGTGGTGTGATTCATCGTCATTATAACATATGACAAGGCGTTGAGGTTTGTAGTCGATTAATTTGAAACCGAAGGCTTATGTGCATTTCCAACCCAACTCTATTCTGCAGTAAATTACGGAGTGGGGGTTGGTGAATCCGTAAAAATCTGTCATTTTTTTAACAAGTCTAGAACGTACGTTATCCCTGGCCTATGAAATTATGAATTTTGATCCAGAAAATCTTAAGAGCTTGAAAAGATAAATAAAGTAAATAACGCGCTTTGGCAGGTGATTACTAACAAGTCTCAAATATCTCATTTTGGTTCAAGTATAGAGTAGAAAGATTACACACTTAACAAGTCTCCTTAATTTATTCGAAGATATATGTTTGTTAACATAGGCCAAAGCTTATTGAGGAAACACAAGTATGCGAAAAGACTGAGTGAAGTCCGAAGCAGATAACATCTTCACTCAACTTGTGAGAAACCTCCACCAGTCTCAGCCTTTGTCCTGCCAAAGAGACAGTGTTTGCAATTGAAGCATCTTCATACTGATAAGCATAAGAAAAAGACTAGTGTGGTTGAGATTTAAACTTACTTGTGATCTGAAGGATTCGGTCTAATCTCATACACAATCGTTGCAACAACATCCCTTTTCAACTGTTAAGACCAGAGATACCAAACTTAAACAACTTACCAATACCATATAATGATAACACTAGCAGCAATTTTTGTATCCACACTTTACCTGAGTTGCTTCACCTTTAAAACCGATATAGCTTATTTGGGTTGTGTCACCTCCAAAACTCTCAGGGAAATGCAATGTGATGTTCCCAACACTCTGGAATTTCGAATACCTACAATCACATTACACGGTTTCACTGTAATCAGACCCATCTACACTTTCAACCAGTTGAAACAAAAGCATTCAAAGGATAATGTTCAACTTCTTAAAGATTCATTACATTTCAGAGTAATGTGTAGTAAAAAATACCTGGTCTGGTATTCTAACACTCCTTGCAAATTTTCAGCTAACTCCCATTCCTTCAAAGAAGTCAAACATTAGTGCACATGGTTTAAGTTTTGTGTTAGCAAAATATACTCACGAGGGAGTACCTGAACTGCTTGCATGCTCTCAGCATCTGAGAAGTCAATCCCTTCACGATTAATGAACCTACAATTACGAATCCAAATTAATAGTTTTCCCAAACAGTATGCAGAATACATGAAATGTTCTGTGAAGCATTATTATTAGACAAGACATACACTCTCAACTTAGAAGGACTTGTTCCATCAGGACCGCCAACAATAGATATGCTCTTGATCTTGACGTCTGATGTAAATCTACAACACTCATACCACAACATTGACCATAATTGAGCTGCACACCCAAAACTTTTATATCTAATTCTACCAAAGTTTCTTTCAAGTGAATAATCTAAATCAAAACCAAGTATAACTATGACTTACGGTACAAAGACAAGCAATTCAGGGTCTCCTTCGTTGCTCTCCAAATGCTCCTGTTAAGAAGACAGACAAACACACACTGAGTTTTTATAAACTAACTGCACATAAGCCCTATTAACCAGACAAGGGTAGATATTTTTTCAAAGGATAATCATATGTTTTGTCCATTAAAACCAATGTTGTCTTGAAGAAAAGATGCAAAACATAAAAGTTGGTTCTGAAATACCCCAGAAGATTGTAAACGCTGCTCCCAAGCTTTGAAGACTGATTTAACACTTCCCGAGACAGATTCGTTTAGAGCAGACACCTGAAAACCCAAGTTATACAATGATAATCCATTCCGATGGATTTCGGAAACCCTAATTAAACCAGAGGAGACAGAGACCTTGGAGAGATCGATGTGCTTGTAGAGTGACCAATCGGAGGAACACTCGTGATCCTCGCAGTTGTGATCATGCGTACACGACATTTTCTCCAAATCAGAAAATCGGGGCGAACAAGGGAGAGAACAGCAGCGTAGACGAAAAAATGGGAACAAACATACATTAGAGCTTCTATTAATTAATAATCCATAAATAATCTTCATAAATTAATAAATTTTACCGGTTTCAATTCAAAATTTAACAAAAATTAATAAATTAATAAGATAATAAATTTTCAAAAATTCTGTGTAAATATATAATTCCATTAAAATCATAAATTAATATATATATATATAAATAAGTAAAAATCTATCATTATATTTTAATTTATATTAATAATAAAATTATCTTTATGTTTTTTTTAACACTTGATATGTTTTTGATGAAGTTTAGTAGTATTATATCTAAAATCATGTTTAAAATTCTATGCAATATATATAATATACACTAAAAATATAAAAAAATCATCACATTAAATTCAAACATTTTTCTTATCTTAGAATAAATATGTGTATATAAACTTCTTTATTTATTTTGAAAATATGTTTAAGTAGGTATGTTTAAGTATGCCATGCACGGGATGTTTTAATTTATAAAAAAACAAAAATAATAAGACATTTTATACTTTTGGAATTCTTTTTGAATATGTTATGTGATTTTTTTAGAATGAGGATTAGTATTACCACATAAGTTTTGGTTAATATTTTATTTTAATAACCACAACTTTTATTTGATGTTTTAATTTTACGAAAAAACATCATAATTAAAAATTATTTTATATTTCTTAAGATTATTGTTGTATATACTTTATGATATTTATTTCAAAATTAGAATTTTTCTTTTCACATAAATTCTAGTTAATATTTGTATTTTAATGATCATTACGCATAAGTGAGTTATTATTACCTTGTACTTAGAACTAAAAAACACACACATGCTTTTAAACTTAAACCGAATCCAACAAAAATTAAGAATTAGAGTGAAATAAAAATGACACTTGAAAGAAAAATAAAATAAATCGAGACAATGATAGCATCATACACTTGTTCTTGTACTAATTTAATGTTTGTCTTAACTTACTATACGTTATTTTTATTGTTTAAATATATTTTAATGTTTTCTGGTCATTTAGTAAAATTGTATTTACATATTATATATTTTGGCTTACGTTATTTATGATTTTTTTAATTATTTAACCAAAGAAATCATTTTTGATAATCATTTTTATCATGTAATCAATGTTAATGAAACCATTCATTCATGCATCATATAGGCACACAAATTTATGTCCAAGTTGAAGAATATATTTCTGAATAATGATTGTGTGAATTACCGCTTATAAGAAAACATATTTTCTTAACTATAATTTTGTTGTGGTAAATCTAAAATAAATAAATAACTGTATTATATGTTGTAAGAAGCTTAAAGAAAGTAAATTTGACCCAAAAAAGAAAGTAATTAAAAAATTCTTTAAATTTGATTTAAACTATAAAACATTTAATATCATATATATTCTTTAGAAACTTTATATAACCTTATAAACTCAACTCTACCCCTTAAATATTATGCCATAAACATAAAGTACTACATCCTAAAATTATATGTAATGGTCATTTTTTAATGAAGGTACTATTCAAGTTATAGTATTTCAAATAATTTATTTAGTGTTTCCAGTTTGAATTTGTAGTTTTTCCTATGTGTACTTTATAGTTGTTTTTAAATTATTTACTTCTCATTTTTAGCAACAATATTTTTTTTAAACTTATCCGTTATTATTTGCTAATTTTCTTAATTTTATTTTAACGATATATTTCCTTAATACCAGTTTAACTAAAAATGAATTAGAAAGAAAATACTACATATTTAATACATAAAAATGTAATAAGATGAAGATAAAACTTGATTTGTTTTTGCCAAACACATAAAGATCACATACAGTGATAATATTAATATTAATAATAATTATAATATATTGACCAAGCACAAAAATATATAACAAAAATGTATTTGATTTTTGTATGACCGAACACATATAAAAACCAAGACCAACACGATAACATCCTAATTTTGATTTTTTTGTTGATTAAATTGTTTTAGTATCATGTTTGTAATAAATTTTGTAAAAATTACTATTAAATAAGTTTTAAATATTTTTTGTTAGGCTTATAAAAAAATGAAAACATTATATTTTATAATTTTCTTTTATTTATAATTTAAAAAGAAATAAAATACAATCAAATTCTCTTTACCATTTTTGTTTAGGATTATAGAAAAAAAAAACTATTATATAATGTTGAGTAATTTGTCAAATATGACTCAAAATTTAATTTTAAATGCAAGAATATACATCAACTTCATTTAAATGCAAAAGTAAGTCAAAAGACTGGTAAAATTACAAACATCTTCTTATGACCAAACAAAAACCAACATTGAAGTTTACCTTTATAATCATGCGAGTGAGAAGACTTTCAGGTAAGTCGTATCTGAGAAGTCTTTTTATTATATAGATTTTAAAAATAATTTATAAATTTTATAAATGATGTAAATTTAGATTAACTAAAATTGAATAGTTTTTAACATAAATGAGTGAATGTAAGTAAGCATGACTTCTTTGGTTTAGGGTATGGTAAATATATTATATTATTTTATGTGTGTTTTAGGGTTTTATTCTTTTATAGTATCTTTTTTCTAAACCAAATTTGACTTATATGTCTTTATTATTGTGTGTATTAAACACTTTACAAGTTTACTAGGTTAACATCCGCTCATTTGCGCGGGATGATGATTATATATATATATATATATATATATATATATATATATATATTTATATATACATATATATATATAAATGATTTTATGTGTTATTATTTATTTTATGTTTTTTATATATTGAATAATTGAGAAATCTGTAACTATAATATACACAATTAATTTAGCGCGAATATTTAATAAAATAATCATATTTGTTTATTTACAAACACTTTAAGGTTGATTGTTTGTTGTTTATACATTGGTTTTTAGTTTTTATTTTTCAAAAACCACGTTTTTGTCCAATCAAGATTTTTGAAAAGTGATTCCCTATAATTTAGGAAAGTTAAAAGCTCTATTCTTATCAATCAAGAGTTTAACAAAAGAGTTTTCTTATAAAATAGGAAAACTAGATTTTAGATGTTTAACCAACTTTTTAATGAAAAATCAAAATCCATATTTTGTTGGTTTTTAAGAAAGTGCACGACTACTGTGTTTTTCCAAAAATATAAATACAATATATTAACACTAGTTAAATGTATATGTTTGTTAAACTATAAACTATTTACTTACATGTTTTCCTTTTATTATTTATATACTAAGGTTTTTAATCTGTAGGAAACTATATTTTTACAAAAATTCAATAAGTGACAAACAAGGTAACATATTTTTAATTTATTTTTCAGATAACAAACATAATGTTTTAATACATTTTGATGATAAAAATATAAATTCTACATATTTTATTTGTGATTTATTTTATTGCTATAAAATTTATAAAACTGAAAAAATTAAAATAAAATTAAAAAATTAAAATATAAACCTAATATAAAATAAATTCTGAAAATCATTTAATGTTGATTGTTTTAAAAAATTTCCCAATCATAATATTTTGATATATTTTAACGGTAAATTTAAAATTTTATAGATATTTTCATACATTTTACTCATAAATATAAATTTCAATATACTTTATTAGAATTTTGTTTTATAGTCTTTCAATAAATCATCCCGTTTGTAAAAAATAAACAGTAATTTCGAAAATAAATTTGAAACTAAAATATATAATTCAAAAACCAAAACCTAAAACTAAGAACTAAAAACCAAAAACTCCAAACGAGAATCAAAAATTAAAATCAAAAATAAAAAAAAAACCAAAAGATAAAAGCTAGAAACAACAACTAAAAACTAATGAAACAATCATCACCTTTACATAAGTAAATATAATTAATAAATGATATTAACATATATATATATATATATTATACTTTTGATTTGACTATCTAATAAATGACACTTCACACTTACATAATTTTATGATTATTTGTATATTTTTATAATTGTTTTTTGAAATTGTTGATACATCATTTATAATGTGAGACGTTAAATATTTATATTAATTCATCGTCGTTAAAAACAATTAATTTCTCAATATTTGTTCAATGAAATTTTAAAATTAAATATTATCTATTTTAAATGGTATATAGTTTAATTTAAACAACACTATATATATATATATATATTAAAAGGTTTTTTGCAAATTTGACTCACAACTCAAAGTCAAACACAAAATTAACCTCTTCTTTTTGCCCGTCTTTCTTTTTCCTTATTCACGCCACATGTTCACATTATTTACGAAAATGCCTTTAATTTTTTTTTTTTCAAAAATGTTTTTTTTACTCTCTCAACCTCATCATCTTCAAGTATTTATAAGATTGTCATTAGCATTAATATCCCAACACCATGAACAAACAATTTGAAGCTCTTAATACACGTATAATCGATTTACACTCTCTCTTTCTCAATTGTTATGAAATAAAAACAACATCTCTTTCACTTTATCGCCATATCCATCCAAAAACTCAAGCTTTTGATTCAAATTCTTTTATGGTTGATTGAGCCATTCAAATATAATATTCTTGGTGGGTTACTTTCGTTTAAGGTTCTGGGTGGTTGGAGAAGACTATGTGTGCTAAGGAAGTCATCTCACTAGTATGAAGTATGAAATTGAATTTTTTTCCACATCTGTTTGCGTAAAAGACATACCTGTAAGTCGATTGGATGTAGAAGACTTACGGGTAAGTTTTTTGGTCAAGCGGAAGTCGTCCAGCTTCGTTTGATAAAAATAAATTCTAGACGAATTACAAGTAAGTTGTCGAGGATAAACGTGTTAGTTTTGCAGTTGACCGAATTGTGTCAGATATTTGACTGGACGACTTACCAGTAAGTCGTCTCCGGAAAAAACAAAAAATTTCAATATTTTATTAAATCTAGATGACTTAAGATAAGCCGTCTCAGGTTAGTTTTGAAATTGGAAAATAAAACTTATATATTTAATTTTTTCCAGACGACTTACACAGAAATCTTTCAGTCAGATGACTTACTTGAAAGTCGTCCATGATAAGCAAAGTCGTCCATATTTTTTTTCCCGAGATTTCTGGTCAAATCTTGCTTATCTCGAATGACTTTCTCGTAAGTCGTCTAACTGGACGACTTTCAAGTAAGTTGTCTAACTGGACGACTTTCAAGTAAGTCTTCTGAGAAAGTTAAATATATAAGTTGTCTAGCTTTAAATCCGAAACAGTGGGTACTTGTTTGTCCAATAGAATAAGGCTCGGTTTGGGAACTGTAATCATCTCTTTCGAGGAACTAGCCTCTGCAGACACATGTTGACCTTTATCCTCTGGCAAGGTCGTCTAACTGGACGACTTTCAAGTAAGTTGTCTAACTGGACGACTTTCAAGTAAGTCTTCTGAGAAAGTTAAATATATAAGTCGTCTAGCTTTAAATCCAAAACAGTGGGTACTTGTTTGTCCAATAGAATGAGGCTCGGTTCGGGAACTGTAATCATCTCTTTCGAGGAACTAGCCTCTGCAGACACATGTGGACCTTTATCCTCTTGCAAGGTCTTCCTTCCCGCGTTCGGGCCATTAAAGCAATGTACAAGATGGGTTTATACAATATTTCAAACAATAATAACCAAAGATCCATTTCAAACATGAAACAAAATCCATATACAAAATCCATAAATATCACGCTATAAACAAAGCACACATGTTCTGACATACAAGAAACAAAGCAAATTCAACTTTCAGTTCTTTTTCTTAAGATTTTATCTAGTTGATATCTTGCTGGGAGAGGATTCGTTACTAACCCCGGGTTCTTTAGGTTGAGAGGTAGTGTGATGTCCCTTTCCCTTTTTTGGTGATACCAGCCTTCTTCTCCACAGCTTCCACCCTATCCGACAAATGCTTGATCTTATTAAGGTACGTCCCAAACCCTTCTCTCATGCCATGAAGTATGTCCTCGAACATTCTTACAATCTCCTCTTTGGTCATCCCACCAACAGTCGTAGTCACCTCTGAACGAGTCTCTGTAGGAACCTCTTCACTAGCCTCTTTACGAGCTTTCTTCAAAGGTCTTGGACTGTCTTCCTTCACCATAACTATCTCTTTTTTCGCTGGACTCACAACCGCCGGATTTTTATTGACCTAAGTTCAGGTGACTTCCCAGCAATCCAAGGTCCACTTCCACGGTCTCTGATTTTATGACTTTAATAATGTTCACAGCGGCCGGGTCCTCAACATCAGAGTCCCATTTTGAAAACATTTCACCAATGTCCTTCTCAACAAAGTTGATCACGTGGGTCTGTAGTAAATAAAAGATATGAACTTAGATATTTGACAGATTAAGAAAGATGTAAAGAAAACACTTCGTAGACGACCTATAATTAAGTAATCTGGAAAGTCTTCCAACTGGACGACTTAGTAGAAGACTTATAATTAAGTCGTCTGAAAAGTCTTCCAGACGTAAGACTTTCCAGACAATTTAATTATAAGTCTTCTACTAAGTCGTCGAGCTGAAAGACTTTCCTGACGTAATTATAAGTTTTCTGCGAAGTCTTTTGGATTGAAGTAAATACCTGTCTGAGAATAACTTCTTTTAACCATATGCATCCTTTGCTACCCATGTAAACCATTATCGGTGGAGACAGACTGTTTGGTCTGGGATTACCAAAATTAACACCCAATTCCAGCAGAGCTGTGTACACCCTGACCTCGAGAACTTGTATAAACCGATCAACAGTGTAACAACCCGTAATATCTTTGCCATTCAAAGAGTCCATGAACACCTTAAACGCGATTCTCCCTATGGATAATTCTCAAACCATTCTAAATCCATCACTAGCCTTGCCAGACTAACCCGTGTAAGGGTTGAATATTTTTTCCCTTCAATGTATCCAGTGAAGATGGCAAAGAATCCGAGCCGCTTGCGATCATCCCGAGATCACTCTTTGCATCTCATCAATGCTGCTATTATCTGCTCAGTAGATGGCCCAGCTTCGACATGAATTCCTAACATCCCCCAGAAAGAAGCCAACTCCTTTGTAACAACACATTTCGGTCTTTTAGGGTCCTCGATGTACTCACAATTTTGACCAGTGAGGTTTTCAAACTCTAACAATGAAAACCTCACAGGTTCAGGACCAACGAGACTCCACAGCTCATACTTCTCCTTTATGTCCATCTGGAAACCGAGCATGTAAGGAACCAGGCTTGAAGCCCAACCAGCTCTTTGAACTTGATGAAAACTTCCAACTTCGACTCTTTCAGCTCTTCATATTCGTCATCATGAAGAGCATTCCTTAAAGCAGTATGCAACTTCGTACTATCTGTATGATACAAATGCTATTCATTGCGGAGGGCTCTTCCCCTATTGTATATATCATACGGGGGAAGTTCTGGAATATCCTTTTTTTTGTCTGCAAAACAATCAAAGAATACCACAGTGAAGTCACAAAAAAGCTAAATCTAACAAAGCTTTCAACTTTCATTCACAAGAACCCACAGAGAAGTCACAACACAAGCTAAATCTAACAAAGCTTCAAACGTTCATTCAGAAGAACCCACCGAGAAGTCACAACACAAGCTAAATCCAACAAAGTTTTCAACTTTCTTCACATGAACTCACAAAGAAGTCACAAAACAAGCTAAATCCATCAAAGTTTCCAAATTCAATTCAAAAGAACACATATAGAAGTCAAATCTGTGATTGATATTAAGAAACCCACAACATGTACTCGGAAAAAGAAGCATGCAAGTGTATCACATATTAGAAGTCAGCTTTCATCACATATTAGCTAAAACAGACACGCAGAAGCCAGCTTTCATCACGTTTTAATTATAAGTTTGGAGAACTTTCATCACGACTTATAATTAAGCCGTCTGGCAAGTTTTCCAGTAGAACATTTTAAAGCCGACCTGAAAATTCAGAGAAGAAGTAGTCGCCTTCAGAACAGAGGTTATAGATCTGCAAAAATAAACGTGAAAAAGCGTAGTGAGAACGAGTATATAAATTGATAGAGACAATGTTTTATGTTCATCTTTTCCTTAATCAATCACTTCAGTAAGAGATATAACTTACCGGCGCTAGGGTTTACAGAGAAACGACGCTAGGGTTTACAGAGAAACGACGCTAGGGTTTCCTCTCAGATCTGAAATAGAGGAAGCGGCAGTGAGAATGGTGGTGAGAGCGACGGTGAGATAGATAACCGGCGGTGAGAACGATAGTTTAAAGAGAATCGACGGAATTCACCTTCGAAATCGCCTTCGAGATAGGATTTTCTGAATTTCGCGAAAAAGTGAACAATAAAAACATCTTATATATATCTAGTAAATAATACAATTAGTTTAAAAGTACATTGGTAATATTAAAGGTTCGTTCCGGTTTGGACGACTTACTAATAAGTTTTCTGTTAGATAATGTACATCAGACGACTTACTAGTAAGTCGTCTATTCACCAGACGACTTACTAGTAATTCGTCCCAGACCATATATTTAACCCTAAACTAAATTGACTAAATTAATTAACTAACCACGTTATAAAATCAAATTATACTTGAATATTGTTTACTATACACAAAAATAAACAGACTTACGTAAATTTTAAAATTTTCAAAAAAACATTTATGCTTTCCAAAATCTAACCCTAAGAACACATACAATACTACAAAATATATTAGCAAAACCTAAACTAAAGAATACCATGACTCACTACTTTAAGTCATTTGTGTTGAAAACAATTAATTTTTGCTATATCTTAATTTATATCTCTTAAAACATATGTTAATTACATGATTTCAAATTTTTACTTATCAAAATATTTTTTACAAAATTTTTAAATTATTATTAACAAGAACTATACTAGACGACTTACAGGGGTTAGAAACGTAAAAAAAATTTCAGTTTTCTTTTTTGTTCACAAGAGGTTGGTTGTAATTTCAATAGCCTTTAGGTTACTTTTGTATTTGATTCAAGTTTGGGTTTACTTTAGCATTTGAAATCAAGTTGTGAGTCATATTTGGTAATTTTCCCTATATTAAATGATATTTCTTACTCATTAATTATATATTTTTCTATCGTTATATAACAAGAAAAAATATCAATAAAAAATATTATATGTGAAACTTTTGAAATTTTTATTAATTTTTAGTCATTTTAAGAATTGTAAATATAACATCTATGAAAAAAATAGAATTTTTATATAGTTAATGTTATTGCTTAATTTATTTTCATATATGAAAAAATAATAGAGACAATACAATTTTTTATCAAAACTTTCTTATTGAAATAATTAGTTGTTATATATATTATAACCATATTAGGTAATTTTGTAAATTTTATTTAAAGAAATAATAAATAGCATTAATAATAGTTATATGCTTGGTTTAATAAAACTATATTATATATTTATGTGGACCAATATTTTTCTCTAATAAATTTGAAAAACATTTGCATGATGACACGTGGTTACCAAAACATGTTGTAATGCTTCTCAATTAATATATAGGATATTTTAAGTTAAATAGAGTTTTTGTACGTAACTTGGTTATATATTTTATTTTGGGTTTTGGAAGATTTAAATTTTGGAAGATATAATGCATTAGAAGACTTACTGGGTGACTTAACAACAATTTCTCGGTTAAATTTTAAAAGAATTTAGGTTTTCCAAGTATTCCATAAGTTTTCAAGGGAAAATGTTCTAGTGTATTAGTTCTTAAAATAATTTATAAATTTCATAAAAAAAAAAACTATTTTGGTAGGGGAAAAGTAATTATCATCTAATTATAGATATTTGTAAGTGATATAAATTTAGATTTAATAAAATTGAAATGTTTTCAACATAGATAAGTGAGTGTAAGTTAGTCATGATATTTTTTTGTTTAGGGTTTGGTAACTATGTTATAGTATTGTATGTGTTTTTAAAGTTAGTTTTTGGAATCTTAAATTAAAAAACTAATTTGGCCTATATATATTTAGATTTGTGTATATTAACACTTTATAAGTTTATTTTAAGTTTAATAACGGTTTTGTATGTGATTTAGTTATATATTTGATTTTGGAATTTTGGAAGACTTAAATTTTTGAAAATATAATGCACTAAAAGATTTACTGGATGATTTAACAACAGTTTTGTGTTTAATTATTTTTATTATAAAAATTAGGTTTTTTTGCCTAAAATTAAGTCTTCCAATAAGTCTTTCATAAGTTTTCGAAGGAAAGTCTTCTAGTGTATAAGGGCCTAGATGATTTCTTGGAAGACTAATAGAAGATTTACATGAAAGTCTTCTCTATCGAAAATATTTAACTTAATTGGAACATTTGTCTTCTTATATAAAGAAAAAAATTACATATTCTCTTTCTTCCTCTCAAATGGAAATGATATCACTCAAATTACCCTATATAGTGATTATTCTCTCAAACAAGAGGTTCGCTGTAGTACTTAGGGATCGAATCACGAGGAGCTAGAGAACCGATTAAATCTAATTTATTATAAAGCTCGATTATGAATTTAATAATTAAAATACGGAATTAAAGGTTAACAGCTGGGATGCAGAGCTGTCACTCTACTAATGAGAATTGAGGGGTTTTGGAGCTTTAGAGAAAGGAGATAAATCTAAGGCTTTTATTCAGGTTAAGAAGATTACAATTCTATAGGTGCAGATATTTGTTTGCATGATACATCAGAGCTCAACACAATAAGAACAAGTTTATCAGTTGTCGTTTGTTTGAAAACGAGTCTATTAACTAGATCTAATGACCCAAACAAGTGTGTTTGATTAATACAAGTGTCGATCAATTATTCTATAAGATAATACCGATCGATGCACCTTTCACGTTGTTGATCGATTCACCTGTCGGGATATCGATCGACGCGGCTCTAGTTAAGCTTTACGTGCGAGTTGAATAAGTCTCACTTATTATTATTTAGACTAGTTATCGCTACACATAGTAATAGTAAGCTTGACATGATAGATCTAGGAATGAAGTTGCTTGAGGATGTTCAATACATCTTAATTCATAAGTTCAGGTTTTAGGTGACAATCTCATAGAAACAAACATTAAGAACAATCCGAATCAACAAGTATCACAACTAGCAATCCTATAGTTGGGGTTAATCCCCTCAACCTATTTGAACCCTAAATCTAACAAGAGAATCACTCAGACATGACTTAGTAAGACATAACACAAAAGTAGAAAATAAATTGCATATATATAAAAGATAGAAGTAATGCAGTTCCTATCACAAATCTCTCTATGATCTTCTCTCCAAACCTATGAATCTAAGAAACCTTTAGTGGTGAAAATAAGAATTCAAGAAAACTCCCTTTGCCCTAAACACTTTGGTAAAGTATAAATACTAGGGTTTAAAACTCGTCAGAGGTAAATTGGTAAATAGATGAAGGCGTGGACTTCAAGTCGGCTGAATCACGTAATGGACTTATGTGTCTTCCGTAATGGACTTCTGTGTCTTCTGTGTCGATCAACGCCACAAGGTGTGCATCGATCGATTATTAACTCTCTGTGTCGACCTCTAGCAAGGGTCGATATCAGCTTTGAATGATTTTTTTCATTTATGCTCCAAAATGCTCCAACGACTTCACTTTCTCCCAAATTACTCTTGAACCTATAAATTTGCTAATACTGCTATATAATATAATAAATAGTTATAAACATACTTATATACCATGACTAAAAGAGGGTCAAATCCATGGTATATCAGGAAGCGACAAAAATATAATATTTCTCACTTTAAAATTTTCTAACCTCTTCTTAAACTATTTGAATTTGATAACACCAAACTTTTTATCAATTTCTCATATTTATGTGTTTTTTACTATGTTATCTTGTTTTTGCAGGTTTTTCATTACATAGTTGTCATCTTTCACTCATTTAAAAGTAAATCTATAAAGTTTTGATATGTATTTTTGTGTCTATTATATGTTAGATTCTAGTAAGTTATAGATTTGACATAATGTGATTGTCTTAGTTATTATATATGTTTAAAACATTGGTTTTTGAATTTTTTTCTATGCTTTGAAGTCATTTGAATGTTTTTAGATATGCATATTATATGATTGAGACATTAGAAGACTTACAGAAGACGTTCTGAAAGTTTTTTGACATAGTCTTAAGTCTTCTGACGTAATTTTCTTTCCATGTCTTGTCTTTTGGAACAGATCTGAGCGTTTTAATAAGTTTTCATGTCTCATATCTTTTTCATTTAGTTATCCTTTGTTGCATAAAGAGCTCTTATTTTTTTCCAAACTAAAATTCTCCAACTTCTCTTTAATCTCCTTAAACATGAAAACACCAAAATTTATATCAACTTCTCATTTTTTTTCATGTCATTCTTTACTAATTTATCTTATTTTGGCAGGTTTTATCAGAATTTTAAATTTTTATGTTTCTCAGATATGAGTTAGACTTTGGAAGAATTAGGGGAAGTCTTCTGTGAAGTCTTCAAACAAATAATGCGCTATTCTGACAAGTATTCTCTCATATCATGTGGAATCCAAGCTTGTCTTTGTGGATGAAAGATCTATAATAGTTTTGTTTGTGGTATGTTTTGTGATTTGTATGTATATTCCTTCGTTGTGATTTTTTTTTGTAAATTTGAAGAAATATTAATGAAAATATGGTAAAAATGTTTATTGTCCAAAATTACTTGAAATTATTAAAGTAAAAAAGTAGAATAAGAGTATGTTTATATGTTTGTAAAATCAGTAATGATGTTTCTCAAGATGTAATATATGTGCTAACAATGTGTTTTCCACTTTTTCAGTTCAATGAAATAAAAAAATTTAGTGGCCTTCAGATTAAAAACATGATGTTCATTGTGTAGTTCTTCTCATCTTTGGATCTCCCGTACTGAGCAAAAAAAAACATAAGTTTGTAATATAAACAACTTCTTCTCATTAACTTACTATAGTTGTTCATCACTTTTAACTTCTAAGACTTAAAACCAGCAAAGTCTTTTAAGACGTAAAACCAACAAATTTTCTATTTATAAACAACTGAGATATAATGAGTAGGCTAACTCTTCCTTCTTCGTTTTCATGTACACATTATAATCTTATTCAAATTATTTAAGACTTTTGAAAGTTAAAAAAGTTATTTTAAATTACTTAAAACTCTTAAAAAAATACAACTTTACAAAAACTAAATGGATCACTTCTTATTAAGTCTTCTCAGATTAGCTAGAAACATTTAAAAAATATGAATGTTGATAACATCATAATTATCACTAATTAAATTATGAATTTCATCCAGAACTCCAAATATTGTCTAAAACACATAAAATAACAATAAAATCTTAAAAAGTCATTTCAAATTTTGAAAAAAATAAAAATTTATTATACATTGTCGTAGAAGACTTTCATGGAAGTCTTCCTGGAGAAGTCTTACCTGAAAGTTTTCCAATAGAAGACTTCCAGAAGTCTTCTGTTGGGGTCAAAATCGGTACGACGGAATCAATGACCAAAACTTTCCGCAAAAATAAGACTACGTTTTGTAAAACACGAGAAGTTGTTTTAAGAAACTCTAAGGATTTTCCAAACAAAGGAAATCCGCGCTAAATTTGGAAATTGCCATCTCGGAAAAACGAACGAAACAATCTCCGATTACACGATTGCCAAAGTTAAGCAAAAAACCACAAAAAAACCGCATCAGCCACACTACGAGCAGGTTCGACCGAACCAGTTTGACATACGGCGAGCCGAACCAGTTAGACGTACGGCGAGCTGGTGGTCACGAACCAGCTTGACGCACGACGAGCTGGTTCAGCCAGACCAGCTCGCCGCACTCGGCTCGCCGTATGTCGAGCTGTCCATCCCGAGCCTCGCTCCCCCGCATTCTCGACGCAAGGCATACGTCCTTTGATTCGATCGTGCACTGAACCATGATTGAAACGTCCATCGATTCGTTTCACCGTACGAGTTTTATGATAAAAATCGTAAAAGTTTTCTTTTCTCGCAAGAATTCGGGAAGATCGTATAAAACAAGAACGATTAAAACGAAACATCGCACATTGTCAAACTATACGATTAACTCGAGACGTATTATGAAAACGGCATCCTATCAGGAAACGATCTCTTCTAAAATCGTAAAATGGTTTTATCGCAAAACGGCTCAGAAAGTCCTAAAACGCGATAAAAGCCTAATCACGATTTAAACGAAATCCAACCCAAAGATACAA
>JABAYD010009391.1:0-10858 GCA_014822095.1 Diplotaxis tenuifolia
ATAATATGATGGCAATCTATTATTAAAAACATATTGAAAATAGAAAGACTGAAATTAATTTTAATATTTATAATATGAATTAAAAGTACTTTTAATAAATTGTAGTTATTTGCATATTTAGTAAGAATTAGTTTAGTTATAGGTATTTTTTATAACAAACTAAATACCATATAAATATTTTAATATGCATTCCACCATTCCGCATCTTTTATTTTTTTTCGTAGTTTAATTAATTTTTTCCGCAGTTTAATTATTTTTTCTGCAATTCCGCGATTACGCGATGGTTACCGATCGGAGCCTATGCTAAGAAATGGGAACTTCAACATATTTGAGTCTCTTCCCAAAGAGTCAATAAATTTCATAGTATACTATTCTGAATATAGCAATGCTCTCTTTCCAACGTAATTGAATTTTCCTACCTTCATTTTTCACTATTTTTTGTTTGTCGTCGCCTAGAGGGTTTTCTTATATTAAAGTACAAAATACACGGAGGAATGGTCACGAAATGGCGGAACCACAGAACATGTGTTGCGGCATATTTTATGCTTATTGCGTAACGTCGTAAATCCGTGCCGAATTATCGCAGTAACCTAATTTTGCCTTAACAGGTTTTTGGTTAACCAAAGAAAGAAGAGGTTTCTAATTAACCGAGACTGTGTGAATTCCCTAAGGATCTGAGATGATATACGAGAAGAGAGCTGCAATCATATGTTCTCGCCGTTTTCATCAATGGAATATAAAGGCTTGTTTTGCGGAAATCAAATTCTTAGTCAATCTTCTAATTTTACGTCAGATGTTTATCTAGTATTCGGTTTTTATAAGGATATACACGTGCGAACGACTCGTTGATATCCCCGACAAATATGAAGTTTGATTTATTTCTTTATTAATTACCTACGTAGTGGAGTGATCATGTTCTGCATTAAAAAAAAAATAACGAGCATGGGTATGTGCTCACAGATATTTTCAGACAGTAACAGCAAGGCACCGCCTCATTTACTACTTCATATAATGACACCATGCCATGACCCAAACATAAAGTTACGAAGATAGTTTTATGGATCAAATTTAATTTTTCGTCTGGCTGATTAAGTAATGATATATCCAGAACACCGTAGCATTTGACTAAATTTTTAAATGATTAACATTAAAATATTAAGTGGAATATGAAAACTAGAGAAAATGTAACTTGTAGATGATGAATGCTTTATTTTAAGCGTATTATTGTCTAGGTCTTTAGAGAGTTTTTTTTGTTATAAGTGTGTTAATAGAAATGCGTCCATGGAGAAGTGGTTGATGGCCTAATGGTTTCAAGGCACTTTCTCACATATGACTACTCGAGGTCGCATGTTCGACACTCGGGGATAGTAGGGTGGTACTGTACCTTACAAAAGTCATGTGCTCGCAGATGGTCTGGGCCTAAGCCCCATTAAAGATTTCTTGGGCACGCCTTAAGGATTTCTGTGCGGACGCCCTTCGGGGTGGGACCAGTCACTATAAAAAGTTTAACTTTCTACGGTTTTAGTTATCAAAAAAAAAAAGCGTAAGAAAAAAAAAAGAAATGCGTCCGTGTATGATAATTCTTTTGTGTTTGGTAATACAAAGATGAAATAGAGTTTAGGTAAAGTTTTTCTTTTTATCAAAAACAAATTTTAGTCGAATATGGGAATCTTCAGATAAAAATGAGAGAGGGCAAGGGATAGGCAAAGATCTAAAAACAATAAGAAGTGGAGGCCATGAGAAAGATGAAACAGAGGTCTCGACTTCACGTGCATGAGCATGTGAGAAGCTGTCTACGTGGTAATATGTGGTCCCCAGTGACCACACTCGTGCGGTGGAGTATTGTTCCTCGACGGGCAGACATCCCACTTCTCAACAATCATTTGGACCCATTTCCCCGCGCGCTATACCGTCCGCGTCTACCCTACACTCCTTTGTTAATTTTTTAAATAGTCTATACTTTCAAATTTTGTCCAAAAAAGTCTACATTGTAAAATTCTACTAAAATACTATAAACAGAAAAACCGAACCGTATTTTTGTTTAACTGAACTCTAAAAATAGCAGGAAATTCAAAATCCAAATAAGAAAATTAAATTCTGAACCTTTATACTAAATTATAAACCAAAAAGAGGTGTATTTTTTTGAAGGTGTATTTCTTTATATTGGAAAAATCGAGACATCTCTTGGTATTCTAGTTCTGAATTTAAAGGGGATTATAAAACTAAATTTAGTGCCAAAGTTAAAACTAAATTCTTTCTCTTATTAGAAGAATGTATGAAGAAGGGGTTTTGCTATTTAAAGTCCGGATGATTTTACAAATGACAAGTCACGTTTTACGTATTATGTTAATCATATCAAGATCTTTCAACTGTCAAATCAGATGAGTTTATAAATTGTTAATTATTGGTCTACTAAAACATCTCCAACTACACTCTTTATTTTAAAAGAAGGATTTACACAAAATTAAGAAGATAAAGAGTTAGTTCTCCAATAGTAGCCTTTAAAATATTTATCTACATATTGCATTTTAGTCCTTAATATTATTAATATTTAAATATAATCACTAAAATTTTATAAAAAAGCAAAAAACATACATTTTAAATAAATAATAAATAAATATATTCTATCAAATAAATAATAATAAAATAAAAACATTTGATAGTTGATCTATACCATTTAATAAATTTTATGTCTAAATAACCATTAAATTGCATGTTTATGAAATAATATGTGTATGTTATATTTTTATGAAATAATATGTTTATGTTATATTTTATTAAATTTTTGCGCATAATAATTCTAATTATTTTATTTATGTGTGAAATTAACTTTATAAAATCAAATATTATAATAATTAGATGCTAATATAATAAAAAAATAAAAAGAATGTTATGTACATAATCATTAAACTTATACAAATAGAATGATTAAAGTGAAAAGTGAACAGTGGATAAAGGGTTTCAACAGTGACCCTTTATATTTGAAGGTCTACTGTTCGTCCCTTTAAAAAATAAAGGAATAAAAGATGAATGGAATGCAAAACCCTTTAAAAAATAAAGGGATAAAAGAGTGGTCGAAGATGCTCTAACAACTATTATAAACACCGCTAACTTGTTAATAATTGGTCAAGTGAGAACTATTATAAGCACCACGCCATCTCATATATAGGCATTCAAAGTAACATATTTTAGAGCATTTTCAACTTCTCAAATTTTGAGGGTTTTCTCCCCGTCACCAAAGAACACCCATTAATTATACTTCTTGGACGTAAAATATACAACTCAAAAACTTCGAATCTGATGAGTTCAACATCTTGTTTTCTTTCAAAAAGACACCACCATTTAGACGTTGGCACAAGTTACATTTTATTGGGTTGAAAAGAATTTGTTTATAGTACAGAAAGAGAAACTCAGTGATAACTTATGTTATCTCTCTAGATAGAGAAAGCTCTATCTTCGCTCTAAAAAGCGGATTCAGATTGGTTGTGTTTCGGTGGTCGGTGGCTTTCGCCGCCGGTTACCATCACGTCTTGCCTAGTTTTATTATATCGCGGTGGTGTTTTTTTTTGTTTGGTTCTCTTTCCCCAGCATAGTAATCTTGTTTCAATTGCATGCCGGGTTTTCTGTTCCGGTATTCACCTATCGTTTTGGTGGATAACCGGCTTTGACTCTGGGGCTGCGAGGTCTTCTTAGACGGTGGCCGCCGGCTTGTGATTCTGGGATTTGAAGGCTTTCAAAGCTTTGAATCGTCGGCTTTAGCTTCCGGGAGAAGGTGGCTTATGTAGCATCAATCTCTCCGGCTTTCCTTTGGTCTTTACTTCCAGTCCCTTGTTGGGATGGTGGTTTCTCACCGAGGTTACTTCGGTAGGTGCGTTCTATGGTTCCGCTTTCAACTTGTGACCGGCTCTCTTTCCTCGCTTTCGTTTGGTTGTGAAACTTGGATAGATTGTAGTAGATCGATCTTTTTGAATCATAGATGTGTGGTGGTGTGGCTTTCAATGGGGTCAGTTACAGGCGACTGGCTATTGCATCGTTTGCCTTTGATGGTGGTGGTGGTTTCGTTTTACCGCGTGATTGAAAGCTTCGAAAAAGATGGTTCGTTGTCAGTGATTCTGTTCTCGGTATTTTTTTCGGTGACCGTTTTGACCGTCAATGTCTCTTTTCCGGCGTAAAGCTTAAGTTGGAGGAGATTTGGAAGCGGTGTTCTTCTCTTTTGACGCGTGGCGTCTTACTCTAATATTACACGTGGTGTTGACGTGTTTGTTTTTCAAAGAGGTTTCTGTTTGGACCTTATTTTAGGCTGTATCTGGTTGTTTATGTTTGTCTAGCGGACTTGTTTTTGTGTTTTTTAGACGGGTTATGGACTTTGTAATTTCTGTGTTTTTTAATATAATAAAATATTAGATGGCAAAAAAAAAACCTCAGTGATAATTGCTAAGGTTCAGTAAGAAACAAATAGGATGGGGATCCAATGTCCACCGACCAACAAACCTATCATCATATCTCACCCAATAATGAGGTCGCGAGATTAATACATAGTGCATCCTTTTAAAATAACTACATTATCATATCATCACTTTAAGTCCATAAAGAGTAGTGTGACATAATTCATCTGATGTGATATATTTAGTCTAAATATGGTCCCCTTTGTGCTTGTTCACGTGCTAAGGCTTTTTCATATCTTCCCCTTTCGTTTTCGTAGTTTTTTTAACTCCCCCATGTAATCAACTTCTAGGAATACAACGATCACATCTGTAATTCAGGATCATGCTTTCTAGTGCTTCTCAGAATATATCTCAGTGTTTTATAGTTTGGTATTGTAACTTTTTGTGGATTAACAAAATTAAATCGATCTATTGTCTTTCAAGGTTAATTTTTCTTAGTTACTCTAGCCTACCAACACCATATATATATACTCTTGATTATGTTTATAATTGAATATTTTTTGTTCAACATGACCGGTCTTGGCTAAGCATAATGAAATGTTGAATTTAGATTCCTACAACCTTTGAAAAATAAACATAGAAATGGATTTCCAAAAAAGGCTCCCAAATTTATCTGAAAAGAAATTTAGTTGCAATCTTTAATAATCAAACTTTTATAGTCCCGAAAATTCATGATCGGCCCTGGTGTTCAACATCCACAAAGCAATACTAATCTAATCTAATAATTTGATTTGCAAAACTTCATTATTATGTCATGCGTATCTAATACTGAAATATCATCATAAATGAAACGCATGGCAATGGCATAAAGATCGTCGTCCGCTTATTATGGATGGAAAACCTTAGCTTTTAAGATTTTGTAGGAGTGTTGTTTAATTATTGTGAATAATTTGATTCAATAAATACTAATTAAATACATGCAGTTGCATGGGACAAGAACGAGTGATAGCCACGTGAGGTAGATGTATAAAAGAGCATGGGTTTAAGCGGAAAAACCGAAATAGATTTATCAAAACTTTTAAAATTAATAAAATCTTGTAGAAGTATACAGTATGTCAGAGTAATCACGTGGGCAGTCACATGACACAAAGTCCACGTGGCATACTTACTCAATGAAAAGGACACGTGGTCCTACCTTTTTCATCCTCCCTCGCGCGTGTTGCATTGTCCCTCTCTCACCGAACACTCGATTGCTCTCCTAATCATTTGACGCGATTTGCTTTGTTAGCTAACTCCCACGAAATTACGAATTAACCCTTGGGCCACCCATCATCCACTCCACTCATGAGCTGATCAAAGCCTTCAATCATGGGTTTGTGTGTTTGTATTCCACGTGACTCGCACGTGACGTCGTCTCTATCCGCTTAAAGATAAAGTTTCCACTTTCTTTGACAAATACGAATGCTTCTTTTTGGGTTTTGATTTGGTAAACAAAAGATAAAAGAAAAGAGCCTTGTTTGACACTCGTGGCCACTCAGATTTGATCAAATCAGGTTTGTTGGATTAAAGTTAAGAGCAAAAGCAATGTTCTTTGAGCCTTTTATCGGCCCACTTTTGAAATACATGCACAACGAGCGAGGCATTACAAGACCGTAGATGCAACTTCTCTACAAACACCAAGCTAAATGTAAAACACATTTATAATTGATACGCACTGTGTCTCTTGTCTCTACTGCTATACATACAAAAAGAAATGCAAGAGACATGCATACAAGTTTTCAACTAACTCCAAAATGATCATAGATCCAAATGTAATAGAGATACAAATTAAAATTTTCCAGTGTAATCATTTTTTTGTTTTGTTTTATGGTATTAACAGCCACATATCCTGGACGAAACATCTACCTGCAGCATCCAACTTCACTCATACCACGTAAATATTCAGAGCGAATGACACTAGTAATACAATCTCGTACACACTTCTCCAAGAGCTAAGGACAGAAAATTTTGACTATCACTTCACTTAAACCACATAAATATTCAAACAAAAAAATACAGGAATCATCTAATCCACTACACTCCTTTCTGAGAGACAAGTACATAGCTCGCATGCACAAGGATCTAGAATTGTCAAATGGTCTATCCAGTGTCCAATTGGACTTGTGTAGATAGTCCATTTTAATTTTGGACTTGTCTCATGAATGGTCCAAAACTTGTCCAAAACAAACAATGACTATGTCCAAATGGGTAGACCTACCGAATCCAAATCCTATTTAATGTCATCATTATTCATTTGTATTTAATTTCATCATTATTCATTGTATTCATAATGCCCTGTATATTTTATTTATATTCAAATTACATTTGTTATATTCACATTATCAAATTGTTTTGTAAAACAAACCAGAACTTAGGAAATTTCATATACAAAAATCTGTAGCATTGTAAAGCATAAATTTTGTCAATTGATGGCTTGTATATTTAATTTAACCAGTAATATGACATAGATACGATCAACAGAAAAATAATAAATAGACACATAATTGTAGATCAGAAAATCTATATTAATATTTTGTAATGATTAAAGATTAAATCTACAGAAGACGAATGAAGTGGATAAAGATAAAAATAGATTTTATTGATAATAGATTTGATATAAATATATAACAAAATTGAAATGGAACAAGTTTAAAGGTAGAGAAATGAGGTTGATGTGAATAATGGAATGCTTTAGGTTTTTTGGTATGTTGTTCCAAACTTTCCTCCTATATTTATAGTCCCGAATCTTTCTCAATCGCCTCTGCGATCTTCGGATCAGTAACTTTGATGTCGCTTTGTTCACCATGAACCTGATCTTGAATGGTGATATATAGGTTCCGGTTCCGGTTCCGGTTCATTTCTTTATTATGCGAAAGTGGGTCCAACAATAATGAGATGAAGAATCATCCCCATGACCACGTAGGTAAAGAAAATCGGAAAAAAAACAATCGATATCCGAATTTTTAACGGGGAATCATTCCGAACTTAACCGGTACATATTTCTCGGTTTAATACCTCTCTAAATGGCAAAATAGTAATTCCACCTAAAGCTGCAAGGGTTCAACGTAAAAAACAACACGGCGAGAGAAAAACCCTAAATCCCCAAATCAACCATGTTCATACTCAGATTAAAATCCTTACTAATCATCTCACGCAACCTCACCACCACCACAACCGCATCGAAACGCAGAAGAGTCCCGTCGATATACAAATCCCTAGCCACCGGAGAAGCACAAAAAGCCGTCACAGACTACCTCCACACCACACGATCCCTCTCCTACTCCCACGCGGAGCACATCGCCTCAAACGCCACGTCATCGATCCGTAACCTGATCCTGAACCTCGACTTCTCCGTCACGACGTTCTCGAAATCGATCCGGAGGCATCTCAGGTACCATCCCATCAACGAGTTCGAGTTCTTCTTCGAGAGCATTGGGATTGAGCTCAAGGAGGTTAAGGATTATTTGCCTGAGAAGAAGTTCTTTTTTGCCGAGGATCCGAGAGTTTTGGAGGCGGCTTGTGCTTTAAGTGGATTTGGGTTTCCTTGGAGTAAGCTTGGGAGGTTGTTTAAGGAGGAAAGGTGTGTTTTTGAGAAGAGTGGGGAGGAGATTGGTTTGAGGTTGGTTAGGTTGAGTGGTGTTGGGTTTAGTAATGTGGCTGTTGCTGGGATTTGTTTGGCGTTTCCGAGAGTTCTCAGTTGTGATGTGGAGATTGGTTGTTTGTTTAGTAAGCTCAAGAGAGTGTTTAAGGAGTTTGATTCAGAGGATCTTGTTGAAGAGAATGTGGAGTCTTGGTATGACTTTGGTAGGAAGGTTAGGGTGTTTTATGAATTGGGGTTTGAGTGTGAGGAGATGTGGGAGTTGATGGGTAGAAACAGGTTATTGTTTATGGAATGTTCTGAAGAGGATTTGAGGAGAAAGACTGAGTATTTTTGTAGGTTTGGTGTTGGGAGAGAGGAAGCTGCGCTGTTGATTCTACGACATCCCGAGGTTATGAGTTTTGATTTGGAGGAGACTGTGATCTCAGTTAAAGGAATGCTTAAGCATTTTGGATTGAGTGAGGATGAAGTAGATGATGTTGCTTTGAAGTATCCTTACGTTTTTGGTAGAAATAAGATGAAGAATCTACCTCATGTTGTTAGAGCGTTAGGTCTACATGAAAGGATCTTTGATAGGTTGAAGAGTGGGACTTATCATTTGCTCAGTAGCTATTCGTTGATGGATCCAGACGAAGATGTAGACAGAGAATATCAACAAGGCCTGGAAGAGATTCAACACTTAAGATGCAAAACACACAGTTTTCAAAAACTTGATTTCCTTCATCAAATTGGTTTTGGGGGAAACGGCTTGACCATGAAGGTACTACAACACGTCCATGGCACCGCCGGGGAAATACAAGAACGGTTCCAAATCTTACTAGACAATGGCATCGATTTCTCGAAGGCATGTATGTTGATAAGATCATCACCAAAGAGTTTGAATCAGAAACCTCACAGCATACAAGAGAAGATTAAGTTCCTGTGTGAGGAAATGGGTGATTCTTTGGAGTATCTTGACGTTTATCCAGCGTATCTCTGTTTCGACCTGGAGAACAGAATCAGTCCAAGGTTCAGATTCCATAAATGGCTCGTGGAGAAAGGGTTGAGCGAGAGAAACTATTCGATCGCAAGCATTGTAGCCACCAGCGAAAAGGCTTTCATAGCTCGTCTATATGGGATACATCCAGCTATCCCTAAACACTATTTCGAACGTTTCTCTTATAGAAAAGACAGATCCACTGTATCCTAACCAGTCAAAAGACTCATCTGGATCTTGCAGGAGATAGGTCAATCTCCTCCTTGAGAGGTTTTCCAGATCTCTAGATACCTGGACACCAAGAAACCCTAATACCTGCATTCTATAACGTGAGTGGAGATTACAGATTAACTGTTTGTTTGAAAATTGTGTTTTCTTCAGAAATAGAAAGCGAATGATACCAATTGTACATTTTCTTCTCAGAGAACTTAGTACGCTTTGCTTTTGGAGACATTGTACGGTGTTGCTAGCTTCTCGTCAACATGATGTATCCTGCACGTGTCACAGGTACGTGCGGGGCGAGTAGTGTCAATATAATAAAAAACGTGGGACCAAAAATGCACATGTGCAATTGAAAATAATCGAGCTCCTTTGTTATTTACGTCCTGAATAGTTTGACTAAGTTCCGTTTTTTAAGCCTTGTTACAAAAGCAACCGTGTGCGTGCAGGTCACGTGCGTCTTACGTTTAGAACCACCCTTGAGCTAGTGGAGCAGCGGCTGTAAATCCAACGACATACGAAGGGTAAAGGAGTCATTTCACGCTTTTTATCCCTTTTTGTTAACACTTTGGTTTGGAGATTTAGCAGTAACATAACTGCCGCTCTTCATGTTCTGTCTCTCTCTCTCTCTTTCTCTTGCTTCATTAGGGTTTCGATCAGATGTTCCGTCAATCTCTAGCGTTTACTCCGCCGGTCCATGGCTCTGATGCGCCGCCGCCGCCGTCACAGCAGCAATCTCAGCAGCCGCCGATAGTTGTGAGCGTGAGCGAGAGCTCTAGACGACAACAGATCGCAGCAGCTTCGTCCTCGCCGGTGAAGTCTCATCCGCTTCATAACTTCCCGCTTTCTGATCTCCGATGGGCTATGAATCACGCCAATACTCATCGGCTCCGGAAACCATCCGGCAGATCTCCGCTCCGTGAAGCTACTAATCACGGCAAAGGAGGTGAGGAGGTGAACGAAGCATCAGGCTCTTCCTCTTTTGAATTGAGACAAGAGAAGAAGAAGAAGAGGAAGAAGGATGTTATCAGTGACTCCGCCGCAGATCGATCCGGGACGAAGTCAACGGCGGCGGCGGTGGACGGTGGTAGATCGAAGATCTTTATCCGGATCCGCACAAAGAACAACGAAGAAACAGCTGATGTCTCAGCCGCCGCTGCAGTCTCCACCGCCGTGGCTGATGTTCATGAGAGTGATGATATCGATGCTGCTGATGTATCAATCGATGGTGGTGGTGAGGAAGGAGATGAGTTTGGTCCGAAGACTTGGAATCTGAGACCGAGGAAACCGCCGAGTAAGAAGCGTTCAATCGGTGGTGGGACGTTATTGACGGAGAACAAAGCTCAGGGGACGGTTAGAACGGAAGCTATTCGATCGAGAAACGGCGTGGATGCTAAGATTGCGACGGGGGAGAGGAAGGAGAAGAAACCGAGGTTATCGATCTCGCTATCAAAGATGGAGATAGATGAGGATATCTACTCGTTGACCGGATCAAAACCTAGCAGAAGACCAAAGAAGAGAGCTAAAAACGTGCAGAAGCAGCTCGATGTAATAGTCTCAACTCTTGTTTTGTATCCTATGGATCTCTCAGTTCACAACGTTTTAGCTTAACAGTTTTGGCTATGATTTTTTTTTTTTTTT
>JABAYD010009394.1:0-25584 GCA_014822095.1 Diplotaxis tenuifolia
TTAGTTTTTGTTTTAAAAGATAGTTGTTTTTTTTTACAATGATTTTTTTCTTTATTAATCATTTTATATGTCTTTTTCGTTTTTTTGATATTTTAATTAAGGAAAATTAGCTAAAAATATATTTTTCCTTTTTAAGTTTTTTTTTAAAAATAAAATTACAATTTAATATTTTTAAATGGATAATTACTATTTTTTCTAAAAGGAGAATTACGACTTTTTTAAAAAGGATAATTTCTGTTTTGTTTCAAAAACAACAATAACTATTATAAGGAAAATTAACATTAATCTTTTTAATAAAGATTTGAACAATAGAAAATTAACATTAAATAGTCTTTGATTTTTTATTTGGACTATGTTTTTTTAAAAGATATAATTGCTTTTTTCTACAATGATCTTTTCTTTATTAATTGTTTTTATATGTCTTTTTTTGGTTTTGATCTTTTAATTAGGATTTAAATTAAGGAAAATTAGCAAAAAACAGTTTTTTTCCTTTTTAAGATTTAAAAAAAATACAATTTCGATTTAATGTTTTTAAATGGATAATTACTAATTTTTTAAAAGGATAATTACTATTTTTATAAAAAGAATAATTGCTAATTTTTTAAAGGATAATTTCTGTTTTTTTAAAAAATTATAAGGAAAATTAGCATTAATTTTTTAGGGATTATGATTATATTTAACACATGTCACAATCTTAAAAATATAAACGACATGTGTCGCAATCTTGTTAATTAGTAACTTTGTAGAACCAAGCTTTATATAATAAGATTCGTATCCTGCTAACATCATCAACTTTTTTTTTTGTTAAGTATGTGAATTTTCACTAACTAGTTAATAATACAAGGGATACAATAGTTTTGTTGAAATCAAACCTAATGAATCTATAGAAGCTAATTAAAGCATGGGTGTCTAAGAAAGCCACAAAAAAGGTAAAAAAGACTTACATAGAACAATAAAGGTCTAAACACATTCCTAAGAACATGTTCAAAGCTTAGCTTGAGAACGATGTCAACAAACAACCATATTAACATCAGAGCTAGAGAACGATGTCAACAAACAACCATATTAACATCAGCAACTTTTTAAAACCAAACCGAAGATCAGGTAATCAACACATAGTTTTAATTTTTGTTTTTTTTTTGAATTTTCTTTAATTTTCTGAATTTTTGTTTAATTTTTTGTATTTTTATTGAATTATTGAAATTTAATTTAATTTTATTCTTATATTAATTTTTTTGATTTTTTTTAATAATTAATAATTATTTTTGGAAAAAAATGAGACAAAATAACTGATTTTACGTGTTTAACAAGTCATTTTTTACTTCATGAACAACTAAATCAAGTTGAATGATTTTTTTTTGTGATATAATTGTCATTTTAAAAGTTTAGAATGCTAGTGAAAAAACTTTAAGGTTTAAACTGTCACTTAGTGCCACTTTCAAAGTTTTTTTATGCGATTTTCCATTATTTTTTAACACCATCAAAAATATTTAGCATTTATCCAAAGGTTTGTCCAAGGGTTTATGGCATATCTAATCATACTGTAAATTTATATAAGAGCTTTTTGCAAAAGTGACTCAAAACTATAAGTCAAATATAAAATTAATTTTTTTTTGGACGTTTCATTTGCGCTGTCCACCCTTGAAATTTTGATTATTCATGGAAATACCAATTATTATTATTATTATTATTATTATTATTATTAAAAATGAGTGTTTTACTCTCTCATCCGCATCTTCATCAATTAATCACGAAAATGTGATTACCATCAATTCACCCAACAACCATGAACTACCAAAATCAAGCTCTTAATGCATCTTAGAAAAAAAACTTACTCATTCATTCTTATATCTTATGCTCAAAAACGACAGCTCTCTCACTTTCTATCTATATTCATCTAAAAAAACCCAAGCGTTTTGATTCTAAAATTTTTAAGGGTCATATAGCCATTCAAGCTCACAATTCTTGGTCATTAATGATTGACTAGCTGTTTTGGTGAAGTTATGTGTACTTGGAGAACTAAGAAAGTTTTTTCATTGGTTGAAAGTATGAATTGATTTTTCCCCAGATTTGTTTGTTAGAAGATTTATATGTAAGTCTTCATAAGTTTTTGCAGCCGAGAAGACTTCCACGGAAGTCTTCTTATCAAAGAATATGTTAGTTTTACAATTGACTTTCTGTGTGTTTTTAGAGAAGACTTTCGTGGAAGTTTTCCAACTTTTCTTTGTTGACAAAAAAAATCAAGAAGACTTACGCGGAAGTTTTCTCGCATAAACATGTTAATTTTTGCAATTGACCAATTGTGTTAGAAATTTAACTTTCTACAGAAGACTCTAGATAAGTCTTTCAGCAGAAGACTTACTTGTAAGCTTTCTCAACCTTTACATTAAGTCTACTTGCTATCGGTAGAAGTCTGCGTAGGTTACTTTTGCAATTGAAAATTTAAACTTAAAAAATTAATTCAAACTTGGAACCGCCGGAAAACTTACCTGGAAGTCTTCCAGGTAAGTTTTCTGCCAGAAGATTTACTTGGATCTTTTCCTGATTTTTATTCCGTGATTATGGTCAAACTTAAGGTAATGAAGGAAGAGTTACCTTTAAGTCTTCTGGCGGAAGACTGACGTGAAAATATTTTCAACAAAAGTCAAATATAGTCAATTGCAAAAGTAACCTATGAAAACTTCTAATGATAGCGATCAGACTTAATCTAAAGTTTCAGAAGACTTCCATGTAAGTCTGCCGCTGGAAGTCTTCTGTAGAAAGTCAAATTTGAGACAAAGATTGGTCAATTGAAAAACTAACATGTTTATCTGAGAAACTTCTAGGTAAGTCTTCTCAGGTATTTTCGAGAATTTTCGTATTACAAAAGTAAGCTAATATTTACAAAGTATATGAGATTTCTCTGAAAGTCTTCTTTTGCAAATTTTCAATTGTAAAAATGACCTAAATAGAAAACTTTCATGAAAATCTTCTGCCAAAAAACTTAACTGAAAGTCTTCTGCTAGAAAACTTACCTTAAAGTCTTCTGTAGAAAGTTATATTTCTGACAAAAATTGGTCAATTGCAAAACTAACTTGTTTATCCTAGACGACTTCCAGTTAAGTCTTCTCAGGTATTTTTGAGAATTTTTGTATTACAAAAGTAAATCAATATTTACAAATGAAGATTTTCTTAGAAGTTTCCTATAGAGGATATTTCTTTGAAAATCTTCTTTTACAAATTATCGATTGCAAAAATGACCTAAATGGAAGACTTTTATGGAAGTCTTCCGCGAGAAAACTTACCGTAAAGTCTTCTCCGGGAAAATTTCTAGGTAAATCTTCTACGATAATGTGTAATAAATTTTCAATTTCTTCAAATTTAATATGATCTCTTAAGATTTTATTTTTAATTCATGTATTTTAGACAATATTTGAGGTCCTAGATAAAATTCATAACTTAATTGGTCATAATTATGAGGTTACCAACATTCATATTTTTTAATGTTTCTAGCTAATCTGAGGTTACCAACATTCATATTTTTTTTAAATTCATAACTTAATTGGTGATAATTATGAGGTTACCAACATTCATATTTTTCTAACGTGGAAGTCTTCTATGTTAGTTTTTGTAAACTTGTATTTTTAAAAATGTTAAGTAATTTAAGATATTTTTTTTTAACTTTCAAAAGTGTTAAATAATTTCAAGAAGATTATAATGTGCACATGAAAAGGAAGTAGAAAAAGTTAACCTACTCATTGTATCTTAGTTATTTGTAATTACAAAGTTTATTGGTTTCACTTCTTAAAAGACTTTGTTGGGTTTACTTCTTAGAAGCTAAAACTGATGAACAACTATTGCAAGTTAATGAGAAGAAGTTTTTTATAGTTTCAAACTTATATTTTTTTTTTTGCGGAGTATGGGATATCCAAAGATGAGAAGAACTACCCAGTGAATATCATATTTTGAATCTTAAGGCCATTGAAGTTTTTATTTCATTGATTTGTAAAAGTGTAAAATATATTGTTAGCACATATATTACATATTGAGAAACATCATTACTGATTTTACAAAATATAGAACCATATTCTTATTCTACTCTTGTTTACTTTAATAATATCAAATAATTGTACAAACATAGAACCATACTCTTATTCTACTATATGTTTCATTAATATTTCTTCAAATTTACCAAAAATATCACAGCTAAAGAGTACACATACAAATCACAAAACAGAAGATTTAAGACTACGTCAGAAGACTTCCAGGAAAGTCTTCTGAAAGTCTTCTATAAGTCTTCCAATGTGTGACTCATATCTGAAAAATCTGCATATCCAAAAAATTTCAAATGACATCAAAACAGAGAAAACGTTCAAAAACAATATTTTTAAGCTTAAATAACAACTAAAACAATCACATTATGTTAAATCTATAACTTATTAGAATATAATAAATAAAAGTCAGACTCATATCTAAAAACATATAAATTCAAAAATGTGATAAAATCTGCGAAAACAAGATAAATTAATAAAAAAGACATAAGAAAAAAGAATGAAAAATTGATACAAAGTTTGGTGTTTTCATGTCTAACGAGATTAAATAAAGGTTGGAGAATTTTAGTTTGGGAAAAAGATAAGAGTATGCAACAAGAGATTACTAAAGAAAAATCAGTCATAAAACTTACCAAAACACTCAGGTCTGTTGTGAAAGAGGAGACATGGAAGAAGACTACGTCAGAAGACTTAAAACTACGTCAGAAGACTTCCAGGAAAGTCTTCTAAACTTCTGAAAGTCTTCTAATGCCTGATTCTAATTTGGAATAAAATTTGCATATCCAAAAACGTTCAAATGACATCAAAATAGAGAAAACATTCAAAAATAATGTTTTAAGCTTTAATAATAACTAAAACAATCGAATTATATTGAATCTATAACTTATTAGAATATAACATATAAAAGAAACAAAAATATATATCGGAAATTTATGGATCTACTTACCTTTAAATGAGTGAAAGATGGCAGCTATGTGATTAAAAACGTGCAAAAACAAGATGAAATAGTGAGAAACACATAAGAATGAGAAATTGATATAAATTTTGGTGTTATCAAATTCAAATAGCTTAGAGTGTTTGAACAAAAATTTGTGTCATACCAATCATTTCTAGTATCAAATGATTTCAGTTTTATTTGCAATGATTGTAGAAATTCCATTTTTCCTAAGATTGAGATCCTCTATCAAAGGAAAAAATTAGAAAAATTACATTTTTTTGCCTCCATTTGAGAGGAAAAATAAAATGTGTATTGTTTTTTACTTTATATAGGAAGACAAATGTTCCTATTAAGTTAAACATTTTTGATACAGAAGATTTACATGAAAGTCTTCTAGACCCTAATACACTAGAAGACTTTTCCTAGAAGTCATATGGAATACTTATTCGAAGACATTATTTTAGGTGAGAAACCTAAATTCTTTTAGACTTTTAATCGGGAAATTATTGCTAAGTCATTCAGTAAGTCTTCTAATGCATTTTATTTTCGAAAATTTAAGTCTTCCACAACCAAAAAAATCAAATATATAACTAAATCACATACAAAAACTTCATTAAACTTAAAATAAACTTATAAAGTATTTAATATACACAAAACTAAACACATATATGTAAAAAAATGTTTTTTTTAAATTAAGATTCTACAATCCAACCTTAAAAACACATACTATAATACTATAATATAGTTACCAAACCATACACAAAAATATATGACTAACTTACATTCACTCATCTATGTTAAAAACAATTCAATTTTATTAAATCTAAATTTATATCATTTAAATATGTCTATAATTAGATGATTATGATTTTTTCCCTATCAAAATATTTCTTATGAAATTGATAAATTATTAAGAACTAATAAATTAGAAGACTTATGGAAAACTTATTGTAAAAACTTAATTTTAGGCGAGAAACCTAAATTCTATTAAAATTTTAAGCGGGAAACGGCTGTTAATAGTCATCCACTAAATCTTCTAGTGCATTATATCTTCGAAAATTTAAGTCTTCCAAACCCCCAAAATCAACTATATAACTAAATTACATACAAAAACTTTATTAACCTTAAAATAAACTTATAAAGTGTTTAATATACACAAAACTAAATACATGTAAATCAAATTTAGTTTTGTTTAAAAAATCAATTAAGAGTTCACAATCTAACCTTAAAAACACGTACAATACTATAACATAGTTACCAAACCCTAAACTAAAAAACATCATGACTAACTTACATTCATTCATCTATGTTGAAAATAATTCAATTTTATTAAATCTAAATTTATGTCACTTAAAAATGTCTATAATTAGATGGTTATTATTTTTATCCTATCAAAATATTTTTTATGAAATTTATAAATTATTTTAAGAACTAATACACTATAAGACTTTCCCTGGAAGACTTAATTTTAGGACGGAACCTAATTTTTTTTTAAACTTTTAAGCGAGAAACTGTTGTTAAGTCATCCACTAAGTCCTTTAGTGCATTATATTTTCGAAAATTCAAGTCTTTCAAAACCGCAAAATCAAATATACAACTAAATTGCATACAATTTTTATTAAAGTTAAAATAAACTTATAAAATATTTAATATACAAAAAACTAAACACATATAGATCAAATTTAGGTTTTTTTTTTAAAACAAAATTAAGATTATACAATCTAACCCTAAACACAATCAAATTACATAGTATATAATATTTACCAAACCTTAAACCAAAAAATATCATAACTAACTTACATTCACTCCTCTATGTTGAAAACTATTAAACTTTAGTAAATTTAAATGTACATCATTTATAAATGTTTATAATTATATGATTAGGGTTTTTTACTTATCAAAATATTTTTTTATAAAATATATAAATTATTTTTAAAATCTACATCATGAGAAGCACAATGTTATAATGGTAAACTGCAATGTTATTTTTTTTTGTTTGGTCATGATGGGATGTTTGTAATTTCACTAGACTTTTGAGTTACTTTTACATTTGATTGAAGTTGTGGTATACATTTACATTAAAAATTAACTTTTGAGTCATATTTGGCAAATCCCCCTTTATATTAATGTATAGTAAAATTATTTTCATGGTACAGGGGCATCATTTCTAATATTTTAGTACGTAATCTAATAAATTTATTATTTCACCCGATTCAGTGAACTAACCCCTATAAAATTTGTATTTTCTAGAGAAACAAGGATCATATGGTATCCAATAAATGATATTTGTATTAGACTTTAGCCTCCTTAGTGTTGTTTGAAAAAAATACCTAACAATACTCTAAATTTATATTAATGTATGTTAAATATATTTTCATGGTACATGGACATTATTTTTAATTTTACAACGGGTAATTTATTTAAACTTTATATATTAATTAATCAGTGGATTAACTCATGTCAAATCTCTATTTTCTAGAGAACATGAACACCTAAGTTCTCAAAACTCTTTAATTTTCGTATTATGTCATTGCATGATTCATGTAAGTATTAAAACAAAATATCATATTTTATAATTTATCTTGAAACATATGGGTTAACCCCGACCAAAAATTGAATTTTACATTAAATACGACTTTATTTTAAGGAGAAACGGGAACACATAAGGTTCAAGCCTCTTTAATCTCCGTATTAGGTCACTGCATGACACATGTATGCATTAAAACAATAATATTGTATTTTATAAGTTATCTTAAAATATGTGGGTTAAACCTTACGAAAAAAATATGTGAGCAAACCTTTACCAAAAATTGAGTTTTCCAAAAAAAATAGTGTTGTTTTTAAATACCTATCCACACTCTATATTTATATTAATGTATGTTAAACTTATTTTCATGGTACAAAGACATAATTTTTTTCTAAAGAGTAATATATTTGAACTTCACATACCACTTAATTAGTGAACTAACCCCTATGAAACTCTAATTTCAGGAGAAACAGAAACACGTAAGGTCTAAAACTTATTTAATCTTCATACTATGTCAGATGATGTTATGCATTAAAATAAAATAAAATATTTTCTAATTTATTTTGAAATCTGTGGGTTAACCTCTAGAAAAATGAAGTTTTTTGGTAAATGATATATACTTAAGTTTAGGTTATGTATTGTTGATTAAAATTAACTAATCACCTTTTAAATTTATATTAATGTATACTAAACTTATTTTCATGACACTCTTTTCTTTTTTTTTTAATATTTTAAAAAGTAATTTAAAAATAAATTATATTCCATTTAATTCAATGAACTTACCATTATAATATATATATTTTTCTTGGAGAAACATAAGCAACTAAGGTCCAAGACCTCTTTGATCTGCATCATATTTTATAATTTACATACGAAAAGATTGAGTTTTTCAAAAAAGTACTGTATACTGAAATTTAGGCTCTTTATTGTTGATTAAAATACCTAATCACCTTCTAAATTTATATTAATGTATGCTAAACTTATTTTCATTGTACATGCACATATTTTCTAATATTTTAATGAGTAATTTTATAAAAACTTCATATTTCACCTAATTCCGTGGATTGACCATTATAAAATCTATGTATTTCCTCGAGAAACGGAAACAACTTAGGTCTCATACATCTTTAATCTTTATCATATATCAGTGCCTAATGAAGTTATGCATTAAAATAAATACCATATATATTTATTTATCTTATAAAAAGATCGAGTTTTGCCTAATAAATGACATATATGCTAGAGTTAGTCTCTTTAGTGTTTTTTAAAAAAAAACAATACCTAGCCACACTCTAAATTTATTTAAAGTTTATAAAAATATTTTCATGGTACATGGAAATATTTTTAATGTTCCAATGAATAATTTATTTAAACATCATATACAATTTAATCAGTGGACTAACCCCTAATAAATTTCTGTTTTTGGAGAAACGAGAATACCTGAAGTCTCAAATCTCTTTAATCATCATACTAAAGTCAAATATGTGAGTTAACCTCTACGAAAAATTAAAATTTTCAATAAATACCATATATATTAAAGTGTGGCCTCTTTAGTTTTGTTTAAAAATACCTAACCACACTCTAAATTTATATTAATGTATGTTAAACTTATTTTCATGGTACATGACATCATTTCTAATTTTAGAACGAGTAATATATTTAAACTTCATATACCACATAATCAGTGGACTAACTTCTATAAAAACTTTAATTTATGGAGAAACTGAAACACTTAAGGTTTTAAACCTTTTTAATCTTCATAATATGTCAGTGCATTATGCTGCTATGCATTAAAAAATACCATATTTTCTATTTTTCTTGAAATCTGTGAGTTAACCTCTATGAAAAAATTGAGTTTTTCAAAAAAAAATACTATAAACTGAAGTTTAGGTCCTTTATTGCTGATTAAAAATACCTAATCACTTTCTAAATTTATATTAATATATGCTAAACTTATTTTTACGGTACATGCACATCATTTTAAATATTTTAATGATTAATTTATTAAAAACATCATATTTCACCTCATTTCGTGGACTAACAGTTATAAAATCTGTATTTCCTGGAGAACTAGAAACAACTAAGGTCTTATACCTCTTTAATCTTCATCATATGTAAATGCATGATGAATTTATGCATAAAAACACAAATACTATATTTTTTAACTTACAAAAAGATCAAGATTTTTTGCCAATAAATGATATATATGTTATTAGCCTCTTCGGTGTTGCTTTAAAAGTACCTAACCACACTCTAAAGTACCTATACCATTTAATCATAGGACTAACCCCTAACTAATCTCTATTTTTTGGAGAAACGGTAATACATAAGGTCTCAATTCTCTTTGATGTTCATACGTACTATGTCACTTCATGATAATGTACTCATTTAAAAAAAATACCATAATTTCTACTTTATCTTTAAATATGTGGTTAATCCCCTACGAAAAATAAAATTTCCAATAAATATCATATAACTGAAGTTTAGCCTCTTTAGTGTTGTTTTGAAAATAATTAAACACACTCTAAATTTATATTAATGTATACTAAATTTTTTTCTTGGTACATTGGCATCATTTTTAATTTTTTAATGAATAATTTATTTAAATTTCATATTCCAACCCCTGTTAAATCTCTATTTTTTGAGAAATGGAAATATAAGGTGTCAAACCTTTTTAATCTTCATACTACGTCATTGCATGATACATGTATGTATTAGAACAAAAGTACCATATTTCCTAATTTATTTTAAAATATATGGGTTAACCCTAGAGAAAAATTAAAATTTCCATTAAATCTTTATATATAACAGATAGTTTTCTCTCTTTTGAGGCCTCCACGTAAGAAATTGCTCTCATCTAATTGCAACACGTGTCCATCAAAGAGATTAAGATTTAAGTTTTGTGGGTTTTAGGCCATCCACAACGGAGGATTTAAATGAATCCTTAGCGCTAATTCTTAGGTTAGGCGAATAGAATAATAAGGATTTTTTTGAGTTGCTCCTTATGTCACGTGGCGGAAGGGAAGGGGGTTGTGCTTCGTGTGGTGGGAAAAAACGCTCATTCGCGACCGAAGGGAAAAAAAATCTTTGCTCTCGATGAAAGGCGAATCTCGGCGATTTCTCTCCCTCGGTTGAGCAATGTAAATCCAAGCCTTGTCTTGTAGTTAAATCGATTTAGATTAGTTTGCATCTTGTCATCCTCTCAATTTAGAGTTGCGTATTGGGTTTTCAATCGATTTGTGGTTATTTTCGTTTGAAATTAGGGTTTGAAAACGATTTGGGTATAAAACGATTTGGGGATTTGTTGCGTTTGTAGTTTATTGGTTTGAAAACGATACTGGTTTCACTCGATTTTGGATTCATCTCGGTTGGGAAACCGTAATTCAAAACTCATTTTTGGTCAATTTAATTTACGGTTTCAAAACCAATTTTGGTTTCAATCGATTATACAACGTCTATGTGCTTTCTTAAATTGGTTTTGGTTTCACAGAGCAGTACTCGATATGTGTTTGCTTTCTAACTGTGTGATGCTCTGTGAATATTGTCTTTTTATCTCTGTTCTTACGGTCTAATTCTCTGTGATGCTCTGTAAACCGTAATGCTCTGTGATGGTCTGTGAATATTGTTGTTTTATCTATGTTCTCACGGTATTATTTGTTGCAGGTTAATGAAAATGGGACAAGATTATAGCTACAGTCAGCCTTCCTCATCACCAGACGAGTATGAGATAACCTCCCTTATCAAAGAAGACATCAGGAGTTAAGCTAATGGTCTGTCTACTAGTTTTAACAGGTTTGGTGTTCTTGTTTATGAGTGGTAAGTCTATCTCCTTTTTCTTTTCCTTGTTCATTCGTCTTATTTTGGCTTTTTCGTTGCCTAATGCTCTGTGAATATTGACTGGTTTATCTCATGTGTTTTCAATCTCTTGTTACCTCTTGCTTCCTACTACATCTCTTGCATCTCTTTAAATCCAAAGCTCAAAAGTCCAGCTTCTGTTAAACTCTTTAAATCCAAAGCTCAAAACTCTCCCGATCACAAGCAAAACTTCAAGTACGGTTCAGCAACACGTCAAGGACGGTTTAGCAAAACTTCAAGTACAGCTCTTGCTGCTCTTTCTATCCAACGATCACAAGTACCTCTTCCTTCTCTTGTTACCTCTTGCTTTTAACTAAACTTTTGTAGTATCGGTCGAAATACTTGTGTAGTATCAAACTCAAACTTGTGAAATAACAACGTAGGTTAGTTATATGATGATGCAGGTTTGTCAAACTTGTGAAATTTATATGATGACGCGGGTAGTATCAAACTTGTGAAATACTTGTGTAATATCAAACTCAAACTTATGTGATTATACTTGGAACTAAATATCTTGTAAACAATAATACTTGGAACTAAATATATACTTGTGTAGTATATAATAATACTAATCTTATTACTGGATTTTATACAAGTACAAATCTTAATTCTTGGAACTAAATATATACTTGTGTAGTATATAAATTTTAATACTTGGAACTAAATATATTGTAAACAATAATTTATTAATTTTAAATTTAAAAATGTTCCAAGGCAGGAAACTTAAAAATGTCATCATCTTCATCCGACGAACTCGACGAAAGAGTGAACGAAGTTTTCGACGAAATCTTTGAAGATACATACAACGACATAGTGGAGGCCCAAACCAATAAGCAAGGGAAACATTCTTATATAGAAACCGTGAAGCAGGACACACCCATTTATGGAATGACTACTTCAGCGAAGATTCAATATTTCCGACACATTTATTCAGACGCCGTTTCCGTATGAACAAGGAATTATTCATGCGCATCATCCATCGCCTCTCCAAAGGCGTTTCATTCTTTCAACAAAGAAGAGATTCAACCGGGAGGTTTTGTCTTTCTCCACTGCAAAAATGTACGGCAGCAATTTGTATGCTTGCTTATGGTTCTGCGGCTGACGCGGTTGATGAATATCTTCGACTTGGTGAAAGCACGGAAATTTTGTGTTTACATCATTTCATTGAAGGAATAATCCAGATATTTGGCGAAGAGTATCTACGAAGACCCACATGAGAGGATATACGACGACTACTTGATATTGGAGAGATATGCGGGTTTCCTGGGATGGTGGGAAGCATTGATTGTATGCATTGGAAGTCGAAAAATTGTCCAACCTCTTGGAAAGGACAGTGCACCCATGGATCAGGAAAACCGTCAATCGTATTAGTAGCTTCACAAGATCTTTGTATATGGAACGCTTTTTTGGTCTTCTAGGTACCTTAATCGATATAAATGTCCTCGATCGATCTCCTGTTTTTGATGACATTCTACAAGGTCGAGCTCCCATGGTAGAGTATGTGGTCAACGGACACACATACAATTTGGCCTACTACCTAACAGACGGTATCTATCCAAAGTGGTCAACATTTATCCAATCTATCTCACTCCCTCAAGGTCCTAAAGCAGAGTTATTTGCTCAACTTCAAGAATCAGCCCGAAAAGATGTGGAGCGGGCTTTTGGAGTATTGCAAGCTCGATTTGCGATTGTGAAAAATCCGGCTCTTCCATGGGACAAGGACAGGCTAGGGAAGATTATGAAAGCATGCATCATACTACACAATATGATAGTCGAAAATGAACGCGGCATGTTCACTCAGTTCGATACAACTGAATTTGAAGAAGAATATGTACCAAGAAGTTCACGGGTGAATATGTCTTATAGTACGTACATGCCTCCAAATCTCGAGTATATGCATGGCGTTCAGACTCATTCGCGATAGGCGTATACATGAACAATTGAAGAATGATTTAATTGAAAATGTTTGAAACAAATTTGGTAATGAATAATAATAATTATTGTATCTCTATATTTAATCATGTAATAAAAAAATTTAATTTCACATATTTAAAAATTTAATATTTTTTATTTCTAAGAATTCTTAATTGGATAACACCATTAGATTTAAAAATTTGCTAAAAATCCTTAACTATTCAAAAAAAAATAACACTAAGGATCCAAGGGTGGATAACACCATTGGAGATGGTCTTACAAATCCATTTCAATTTTCACATGTTGGACCTTCACTTGAAACCAGACCCACTAATTATAAACTTTACTCTTACAGAAAGAAGTTCTCAACGTAACCCATCTTCTCTCCCTCAACTGTCAAATCAGTCGACATTCGACAGAGTAATTTTCAGTGATAATGGCGTTCAATCAATCCAGCCCACAATCTCTTCACCAATACCGAATCCTCTTGAAGAACCCTAGTACCAGATCTTCCATGAATGCCGAGTACTCAGCGCCAATTTTCCAAATTCTAGACTGGATCTTCCAAGGAAACTGCCACGCCTCCTTCGTTTTTGGGAGGAGAGGAATGTGAAAAAAAAATTGAAGAGCGCGGTTAGAGTGATTACCAAGAAGCTTCAACCAAGCAAATTTTTTCAAGTACACCAGTATTTGTTAAGAGTTAGGATTTGAGACCTATTCTGATTTTAGTATTGGAAGTTTGAGAATAGTATATAGGAGAAACAAGAGAGGATCTCTGGTTTACGGTATGAGGTTGGTAAGATTGTTGTGATTGAAGATTATGAAGACCTATTATGTTCTGGATACTATTTTAGAAGCAGATATAACTTTCAATACTTACATCAAGCCGATCATAAAGAGAGGAAAAGTGAACCAGGGTGGAAAGAGTTTTTTATGAAGGGCATCAAAAACAAATAACGGGATGTTCTTACGGAGTACACGGCTAATCTCAGAAATTACAAGGATATGAAGAAATTTTTTAATGAAATACAAACATAGTTGAAGTCTGATAGAAATAACTTGGTCGAAGACCAGATGATGACTATTCCAATGGTTTCATGGCTGCAGAAAACGAGAACATGTCTTTTGTAAAGAAATAGTCCAGGTTGGGTATCGATGAGCTTCTAGAGAGAATTTGGATCCCGAGTTAAATTTCAGCACAACTAGCACAGCGTACGAAGGCTGAACGGTCGATCTAAGAACTTTAGGGTTCTTTGAGACCTGTTTTTGGATCGATAAATAGTTTCCGGAGATAACTTATTGAGACCAACTTCCTGTTTGATGAACTGAATCGAATCGAACAAGGGATAAAAACAAAGCTCTTCTTTATTTTAAATCAAACGTATCCAAAACAAGATGATTAGAGTCGTTTATATAGCTATTCCCTTCGACAAACCTTAAGGGAATAGGAAACTTAAGATTAAAGCAATAAAGAAATAAAACATCATTATCTTTAAAATAAATAAAACATGAAACAAAATCCTAAAAGAAATATGATTTGAATCCGGTTGTAGTCGTTACGTTGGCGCCAAACTTAGGGATGCCGCTGCATCAGACTCCCCGGGTTAGAAGGATTGTACCCTGAATCAGAACAGGTATTGGCGGGAACATAACAAGACAGACGCTTGACATTGAAGATATCGGAAGTGTTGATATCCGCATGAAGCTTCAAAGGATAGGCGTTACCATTGATCATCTACAGAACTACAAGTGGACCATCTGTTGTAGATTTCAGCTTGTTATAGGTGTGTGCTGGCATACAATCACGTGTGAAATACGGCCAAACCAAATCTCCTACGTCAAACACAAGACGCCTGCGACGAACACCCGCTGAAGACTTAGTCATCGAATCATTCAAAGAAAATCTCTGCTCCCAATCTTCGAAGAGAATCATCCTCGTTGTTTCAGATACACTTTCTGCCAAACTCTGCATGTCCTCACTAAGCTCTTTAATTTCCACATATTTAGCATACCTTACGTTGTTACAGATTAAGAGGTCTCGGCCTCACCAATAGACGTTGAAAAACTGGCTGAGACGTTGAATACGCATCTCATGCTTCTCACCATGCAGCTTATTACGTGAGAAAAAAAGGAACAAACACAAATACACCGGTCCCTGAATGCAACGAACTATACCTAGGGAAATAAAGCACGTATGCATCCGAGAAGTCACACAAAGTCTTGTTTGATGTGCAAGTAAGATCATTCCACCAAATCAAGGTCATGGGTGTGTAATTAGAACTTAGCTGTGGATTAAGAAAGGCTCCTTTCCTTAGCATAAGAACTCCACAGTGCAAGACAGGTGGAAAAAATATTGGGAAGGTCAACACCAATAAGCTCGAAGACACTTGGAGAAGATTAAAAATAATTTCAGTTGGAAACTTTGTTTCTTCTTTGTCATCAAAGCTACGAGCCATCACAACACCATGTGGAACCAACTTAAAAAATATCCATGTCGTACCAAAACATGTAATTCTCGTATGTGGAGAACATGAAGGTTTAGTATGATGAAAGATAATTCAAGTCAGCTCATCTCCTTCAAAAGCAGTCGCATAACACCACAAATCAACATATATCGTTTCTGGCTGGAGACGTTTAAGCTTGACATGGATAGCACACAGCTCTGCTTCTATACATATAAGCACCTTCACGAGGTGTATATTGTACATAAAATGCTGAAAGTAACAATACCACAGCCGCCGTAAGATCACTGGTAAGAAACATGAGATTTCCATGATCCACATAAGTTTAACAAACTGTGACACCTCAGAAGAAAGACTGTCTGTCACATCACAAGATGATCCCAATGTTGTGATACACATGCATATTAGCCGCGCTTGACATGGTCGCCAATGCAATCCAACAACATACACGAACTTTCTCAGATCAGTTGTAAACATGTAGCGAAGGAAGATAAACGGCTTATGATCTAATAGTTGATACAAAAACGCAGACTCCTCTACATCCCACGTGAAAATGATCACATAAGAGAAAACGAATGGACCTTGTATTGAGGAAAGCGATGACAATATGATTTATTTGTACTGCTGCATGCTCCACTTCCAACAAATCTACTAAATCACCAACAAGAAATATCACACGGCTGAAGATCAACCTCCCAACGATACAAAAGTCACACTTCTTTCTCATAGTTTTGAAAATACTAGAATGATCCTTTCCCGCACAAGAGATAGACTTCATCCCCATCGTCGATGAAATTTTCCTCTGATCTAAGCTCTGGTTCACTTGAAGCGGTGACCAACTATCGAACTCCATGGAGAGAAAGTCAGATCACATACCAAAACAATTCGGTGATGAACAAAGAACAAACTCCATATGTTACTCCTTACAATGTGCATCACATCTGTGTCTTGATGCTATGCTTTTCGAAACACCAAGTTGCACACAATACCATAATTCCATGAAAACCATAAATATTTTTCTTCATGTGCGGCAGAGACACAAATCACCGGTAACATAGTATTGTCTCCAGCGCTTGATTCCCTTGACAACGTAAAACTTTCTTGCTCAAAGGTGTTGTTATTTTTTTCGTAACATTGATAAAACTGTCAATGAGTGCCACTCCATGGTTTTCAAGAATATCGAATGGGACTTCTGTCATACAACTTCATTCAAAATTTTGATGTTGAGAGAACCTTGTTTTGCAACAGAGAGAATGCACCTTTGAGACGTTTAGAATCTCTGCATCTTGATCTTTGGAAACCTTTAGCACATCATTTTTTTTCAGTGGACATACCTCGAACAAAAACAGTTTGTGAGCTAGTTGAATCTCCTTGATAACCGAGACCAGTCATCGTCTTCTCTATTCTTCCCATGCTTAAGATCTTGTCTACCATTGTGGATCCTCTGTTTAACATACGGATTTTCTTATGTATCTCCTTTAACTCATGTTCCAAAGTTATGCTTTTCTCCTTTTCACATAGAAGTGCCTTCTGAAGTTCAATAATCTTGTTTTCCAATTTGAATCTCTCGGAAAGAGACATCACACTTACATCATTCCTTTGATCTTGCTTTGACATCACACTCACATCATCCATTAACTCTGTCATCTTCTGCACATTCTGAGCTAACGCTTGGTTGAGTAAAAAGATTGTGTCTTGTAACATGATTTTCATACTTGTGTTCTATTTTTTTATTACAATCGGGTGGTTTGCGAATGAGTTCTCGGTGACAAACCATTCTCCCTACACCATAATTATTATGTTGCTTCATCACATTGGTAAACGTGTCATTATCCTTCTCGCTGAAGCTTAAAACATGTCCTGGTTTTGACTCTGCAACACAAAATTCTTTTGTTGACCAATTGTTGTTCCAAAAAACAAATTTGCTCAGATCAGACACTTGCAAGGTATGAATTGGATCCTTGAGATCAAACTACTTTTTGACACCATTACTTGTCGCAAAGTCGTCATGAGAAAGCGTTGAAGTTTCTCGAGCATAGATTGAGTCATTAAGACTTTTATATTCCACTTCGTCCACGGTGGTTTGGTCCATCTCGTCTTCGTCAAACCTATCATAGATAGGAGAAAATTCTGCAACGTCTTCATGAGCCACGTCACACGTCAAAAAAAATCTCTGCATCGTTTTGATCAAACACATCAAATATTGGATTAAAATTTTGCTCTGAAAATTTTTCTTCATCTTCTTCTGTATCATAAACATCAAAAATCGGTTCTCCATGATGAACAACATACAAGTTCTCTTTGTCTCTTGTGTTAGAATGTTTTGCATCCAAATCTTCATTCAAGTATGACTTCTTGTTGTTGAGACTGCGAGCGTGCTGCTGAATAACTGGAGGAAACAAGTTCCTATCCCCTTTTGAGTCTCCGTTATTACCATTACGTTCACGGCTTCAGGGCTTGTACGTTGCATGATTTATTTTGTCATGGTGTTCACAAGAGACGCAATTTGGGATTGAAGGTCGGTGATAGATTGTCTGGTGGCTAGGGTGTTGTAATCAGTTTGTTGCTGAGAACAGTGATAAGTACGAACCATCGTAGCGGGTTGAGAAAGTTTCGGAGCGTAGCAAAGCTCTGATATCAATATGGCGCAGCGTACAAAGGGTGAACGGTCGATCTAAGAACTTTAAGGTTACTTGAGATCTGTTCTTGGATCGATCAAGAGTTTCCGGAGATAGCTTCTTGAGACCAACTTCCTGTTTGATGAACTGAATCGAATTGAACAAGGGATAAAAGCAAAGCTCTTATTTATTTAAATCAAACGTATCAAAAGCAAGATGACTAGAGTCGTTTGTATAGCTATTCCCTTCGACAAACCCTAAAGGAATATGAAACTTAAGATTAAAGCAATAAGGAAATAAAGCATCATTATCTTTAAAATAAATAAAACATAAAAACCAAATCCTAAAAGCAATATGATTTGAATCCGGTTATAGTCGTACGTTGGCGCCAAACTTAAGGATGCCGCTGCATCAACAACATTTGGACATAATACAAGCTACGACACATCAGTAGAAGATCTATAAGCCGAGGTATCAAAGGTGGCGACAAAAAAAGCAAGATGTAAGCAGCACAACTAAATATGCCCTGAGATCAAAAGTTCGACCACTTTTCTGACACTATAGAGAAATAAACACAAACCTTGGTCTCTGGCTGGAGACAAAAGGTGATAAATTGAAAGCGGAGCTGAAGTCAATTGTATTGGGACAGTTTAGTCTCTCCTAAACATGTTCAACTCAATATCTGTAAACCCCACTTACAAATTAAAACTTATAATTGTAAAAGTTACCAACCAATCAACATTTAAAGCTATTATTATCTTCTGATTAATTATTTAACCACCAATATATAGTTGGCAGAGAAAAAGTTTACGGTAAGTCAAGATTAAAAAAAATTGAAACATCTTGCAGAGTTTATTGATAGAGTTACTCGGCTTAAAGCATGGGCAAAGGGGAATGGGTCCTGGAGTCCAAACTATTAAAAAAAAAAGACTAAAAGGGGGACCAAAATTAAAAAAAAAAATAGATATAAGGATCTAAAATTTTTAATTTCCCAGAAATACATGTAAAAAAATTGTGCCATGGGCCCTTGAAAATACTGAGTCAGTCATGTTTATTAGGGTTTTTTATTTAGCTCATCATATCCGGTTCCTTTACTATCTCTAGATCTCTCTCAATTATTGATATCTCGAGAAATTTTCAATGAAAATAGAAAGTTAGGAGGAACGCAAAATGTGAGTCAGTGGAGAACGTTCAGATCTCCGCTAACGGTTCTTGAATGGTAATATAAATATAACGATCCTATTATTCACATTTGACATCGTGTCATCACTTATATGTACCGACATAGTATATAACCTAAAGTACAATTATCGTGGGATAATATTGACACTATGTTGAATGTGTCATTATAATTGCTAAAATGAATAGTAAAATACATGATAAAATTGTTGTAAAACAATTATAAAACTTCTTAATAATAATTTTAGGTTAAATAAATTTTAAACTTAAAAAATTATCGTATAAGTTTATTTACACGTCCACCCGTATATGCGAAACTTATTTACATGGTACAAGGAAATCATTTCTAATTTTCCAACGAGTAATATATTTAAACTTCGTATATCATCTAATCAGTGGATTAACCTCTATAAAAACTTTAGTTTATGGAGAAACAGAAACACATAAAGTATAAAACTTTTTTAATCTTCATAATATATCAATGCATGATTCAGCTATACATTAAAACAAAATACAACATTTTCTAAAAAAATTGAAATATGTGAGTTAACCAATACGAAAATATTAAGTTTAGGCTCTTTATTTTTGATTAAAAATACCTAATTACCTTCTAAACTTATATTTAATGTATGTTAAACTAAGTGAATTGAATATGCAAATCTTTTTTAATATTTTAATGAGTAATTTAACAAAAAATTCATATTCCATCTAATTTCGTGGACTAACCATTATAAAATCTATATTTCCTGTAGAAATGGCAACAACTAAAGTCTCATATCTATTTAATCTTATTCATATATCAGTGCATGATGAATTTATGCATTAAAACAAAAATAACATATTTATTTGTTTAACTTACAAAAAGATCAAGTTTTTTTGAATAAATGATATATATGTTAGAGCTTAGCCACTTTAGTGTTGTTTTAAAAATATCTAATCCATTCTAAATTTATATTAGTGTATACTAAAATTATTTTCTTAGTACATGGGCGATATTTTTTATTTTCAATGAGTAATTTATTTAAATTTCATATACCATTTAATCAGTGAATTAACTCCTATTAAATCTCTATTTTTGGAAAATGGAAATACTTAAGGTCTCAAACCTCTTTAATCTTCCTATTATGTCAATGTATGCATTAAAACACAAAGACCATATTTTATTATTTATCTTGAAATATGTGGGTTAACCAATCCCCTTGAAAAAATTAAATTTTCCAATAAATATCATATATACTAAAGTTTAGCCTATTTAGTATTATTTAAAACACATAATCTCACTCTAAATTTATATTAATGTATGCTAAACTTATTTTCATGGTGCAAAAACATAATTAAAATTTTTTTCAACGAGTAATATATTTAAACTTCATATATTACCTAATAAGTGGATTAACCCTTATAAAAACTTTAATGTCTGGAGAAACATAAACATATAAGGTCTTAAACTTCTTTAATTTTCATAATATGTCAATGCATGGTGCATATATGCATTAAAACAAAAATACAATATTGTCTAGTTTTTTTTTTGAAATCTCTGAGTAACCCCTGCAAAAAGATTGGGTTTTTCGAAAAATGTTATATACTAAAGTTTATGCTCTTTATTCTTGATTAAAATACCTATTCACATTCACATTCAACTTCTTAATTTATATTAATGTATGCTAAACTTATTTACACAGTAATTTAATAAAAACTTCATATTCCACCTAACTCTGTGGACTATAAATCTTTATTTCCTGTAGAAACGGGAACAACTAAGGTCACATAAATCTGTATTTGCTGAAGAAACGGAAAAAGCTAAGGTCACATACCTCTTTAATTTTCACCATATGTAGGTGCATGATAAAATTATGCATTAAATAATACTATATATTTGTTAATATAACTTATAAAAAGATCGAGTTAATATAGCTTTTTTAATGTTGTTTTCAAAATACCTAACCACACTCTAAATGTATACTAATGGATACTAAAAATATTGTCTTGGTACATGGGCATTTTTTTTAATTTTCAGTGAGTAATATATTTAAATTTCATATACCGTTTAATCCGTGTAAAAACGGAATACCTACGGTCTCAAAGCTTTTTAATATTCATACTATATTACTGCATGTATGCATTAATACAAAAATATCATATTTTCTAATTTATACTGAAATATGTGGGTTAATCCTTACGGAAAGTTTAGCTTCTTTAGTGTTATTTAAAAATATCTTACTACACTATACATTTTATTAATGTATGCTAATCTTATTTTCATAGCACAAGGGCATCATTACTAATTTTATAATGAGTAATATATTTAAACTTTATATATCACCTAATTAGTAGACTAACCCCTATAAAAACTCTAATTTTAAAGAAACGGTAACAAGTAAGGTCTCAAACCTAATTAATTTTCATACTATGTCAGTGCTTGATGCAGCTATGCATTAAAATAAAAATACCATATTTTTTTTAATTTATCTTGAAATTTGTTAGTTATCCCCTACGAAAAAGATTGAATTTTCGTTAAATGATATATAGTGATGTTATTAGGCTTTTTATTGTTAACTAAAAATACATAATTACCTTCTAAATTTATATTAATGTATGTCAAACTTATTTTCATGGTACATTCACATATTTTCTAATATTTTAACAAGTAATTTAATAAAAACTTCACATTCCATCTAATTTCGTGGACAAACCATTGTAAAATATGTATTTTCTGGAGAAATGGAGACAACTAATTAAGGTTCCATATCTCTTTAATCTTCATCACAATACAGTGCATTATAAATTTTTGCATTTAAACAAAAATACCATATTTTTATTTATCTTACAAAAATATTGAGTTTTTTTTTTCAAATAAATGATATATAAATTAGATTTTAGCATCTTTAATATTGTTTTAAAAATACATAATCACACTCTAAATTTGTATTAATGTATACCAAAAATATTTTCATGGTATATGGGCATTCTTTTTAATTTCTAACGAGTAATTTATTTAAACTTAATATGCCTTTAATTAGTTGACTAACTTCTACTAAATTTCTGTTTTTTGGAGAAACGGTAACATCAAAGGTCTCAAATCTCTTTAGTATTTATACTATATCACTGCATGATGTATGTATGCATTAAAATAACAATACCATATTTTCTAATTTATCTTGAAATATGTTAATTAACTCATACGAAAAATTGAGTTTTTCAATAATATCATATATACTAAATTTAGCTTCTTTAATGTTGTTTAAAAATATCTAATCATACTCTAAATTTATATTAAATGTATGCTAAACTTATTTTCATGGTACGAGAACATTATTTCTAATTTTCCAATAAGTAATATTTTAAGATTTAATATACCAGCTAATCAATAAAGTAACTCGTATAAATAATTTAATTTCTAGAGAAACAAGAATATATAAAATTTCAGACCTCTTTAATCTTCATACTATGTCATGCATGATGCAGCTATGCATGATGCAGCATGCATTAAAAAATATATTATATTTTCTAATTCAAAGTACATGCACATATTTTCTAATATTTTATTGAGTAATTTAATAAATTTTCATATTCTACCTAATTTTGTGAAATAACTATTATAAAATCAGTATTTTCTGGAGAAACATAAACAACTAAAGTCTCAGACTTTTTTAATATCGTCATATGTCAATACACGATAAATTTATGCATCAAAATGACAATATCATTCTTTTATTTAACTTATAAAAAGATCAATTTTTCCAATAAATGATACATGTATTATAGTTTAGTCTTGTGTTTTTTTATAAATATCTAAATTAATATTAATGTCTACTAAAAATATTTTCCTGATATATGAATAGCCTGTTTAATTTTTTACTGAATAATTTATTTAGCTTACCATTTAATCAGTGAATTAAACTCCAATTAAATTTATATTTTCTCGAGAAACATCTAATATATCTAACATTTTAAATTTATATTATTTCACTGCATGATGATCAAAACCCGCTAAGGGGCAAAGAGGTTTCCATCTCGGCAGATAAAATGTTTGGTTTGCCTTCCCAAATCAACTAGAAAGCTCTACAATGAAACAGCTGGCAATGACGTACCATTCTCTCACTCGTACACGTGCAAAGTGGCCACCTTGTCTCTCTGTTTATGTATATATGCTCGACATTCCGCTAGATCAGTCGACGGTCTGAAAACAGAAACAAAAAAAAACAAAAGGTAAACTAATCGGCGTTGATGGGCTTCTTAGACCTCTGTTACCGAGAACGCCGCCACAAAAAACTCAAGCAGTTCCAGGCACTCCTCTCTTTCTATAACATACTTTGTGCCTCTTCTTTTTTTCTTTCAGTTTGTTTTAATTACAATATCTAGTCAATTAAGAGTGTGGTGTGTGTATGTTACCATGTGGACAACAAAAAGAGGGTGGACATAAAAGTGAAGATGGATTGTGAAGGATGCGAGAGACGGGTGAGGAAGTCGGTGGAAGGCATGAAAGGAGTTACCAATGTCGCCGTGGATCCTAAACAGAGCAAACTAACGGTAGAGGGATTCGTCCAACCCAACAAAGTGGTACGACGGGTGATGCATCGGACGGGGAAGAAGGCGGAGCTGTGGCCATACGTGCCTTACGAGGTGGTGCCACACCCTTACGCACCTGGTGCCTACGACAAGAAAGCCCCTCCTGGCTATGTTCGCAATGCACTCGCCGACCCTCTTGTGGCCCCGCTTGCTCGTGCCAGCTCCTTCGAGGTCAAATACACCTCTGCCTTCGGTGATGACAATCCCAACGCTTGCACCATCATGTGATCAGTTCCTAGCTCATTTTGATGACCGTCGCGCCCTCTCTTTTTTTGTGTGTGTAAATTTACACTCGTTTAAGTTTTTTTTTTTAAAATGAAAGTAAAATTTATTCAATCAAATTTTTTGTTACATCAAGTGCATCCATTTTTGATTAGCAATTACAATCAACTAAAGCTCCAAAATAAGTTTCCATTAGTACTTTATACTAAGAAGCGCCATGCATTCTTGATCCAAACCATACACATAACCCTTCCCCACGGTATCTTTGCCCCTTCCCTTTGACTGCTAACAGCTTTAACTGTAAAGTTCATAAGAGGCTGGAATTTGAAACCCGATATAGTTCCTGCCCTCCGTGCCGTAACATACCACAACTCAAATAAAGGCAAGTGTGTGATGTTAATTAATATGTATCCATTTGCCATTCTACTTTGATGCTTTCTTGACTAAACTTGTGTCATTAGTTTTTTGCAGAATGTAGTAGTTGATTCTCCTGCGAGCTTATTAGCAAGAGGAGGACTGAGTAGTAAAATTCACCGTTCCCCAAAACCACCACTCCCATACATATTCTCATCATACAATCAAGACGGTGCTAAGATACGTCAAAAAGTTCCATTGTTAATTTCCAACGAAAAGCTTAGCAAAAAGGAAGCAACATATGATTATGATGCTTCCTCATTTGAGGGATCAGTCAATGATGGATTACAAATTGCTTGTAAATGTAAGAATTTTCAAGAGTAAGTGAGTTTAGTGAAGAACAAGGGAGAGATCTGAGTAAATTTGAATTTTAAAAGAGAGAGTAAAAAATGATGTTTTTTTTCCTTAAACTTAATGAAAACATATTACAAGTATTATATAGGCAACATGCCTAACTTCAGTATGCTGAAGAATAATAAATGGAAACGTTAAAAGTCAAATGTGTTCTGCACAAGGTAGTGAAAGAGACTTGTCCTCAACAGCTCTTTCTTTAAAGGAAGATGTGACCCTTTATTATTAAATCATTCTTCTTGCTGATAATATCTCCATTTCCAACGGATCTCTCATCAGCTGAAGTTCCTTTTATGAATTCTTTTCAAGTCTGGTGAACAAGTTTCAAGTCTGGTGAACAAGTCTCAAGTCTGGCAGCCAAGTCCTTCTTGTCTCCTTTATTCCTCTCATACTATACTATTTAATAGAATTAGTATAGTATGGATTGATCTTTCATGTCTTCATTTCAATACTCCCCCTCAAGCTTGACCATGTGGAACAAGTCAAGCTTGGACCCCATGAAGAC
>JABAYD010009443.1:0-19216 GCA_014822095.1 Diplotaxis tenuifolia
AAATAGTAAAAAAACATAATGTTATAAAATTAAAACTCATGGGTACCCATTACCCTTTTGTATTTACCCAACTTAGTATGGGTATTAAAATTTTATACCCATGATTGGTCTAATTAGTTTTAGATGGGTAAAAACAAACTCATTATCAATGGGTTTGGGTAAACCCATGGATAATTATCCATGTTAACATCCTTAAGTGCAACACATTCAAACCATTTTAGGCATATGTCCACAGGCGGACCGACCAACAATCAAAAAGAACAAAATCGATAAACTGACATATGCAAAGGTCCGGAAGCGTTACTACGGGCTAGGAACGATCTGATCAAGGTCATAAAACATACTTATGTGACTTCGACCAGTTCATCCACTAACTCGTTTACCTCTAGATTTCAGCCTAATTCTTTTAATTCTTTCAACCCGTTGTGCTTCTAGCCCGCCATGTTTCTGACTTCTTATGTTTCCAACATAACATTTTGTTAAGCGGTATTCTTCGAAAAACATAATTAGGTCATGGCAAAAAAAAATCTAATTCCGAAGAACCAAAAAAAATCCGATCCGAAAAGTAGTATCAAATCCAAACCAAATTGATTAAATATCTAAATTAATGGATTCATAATTTTTGGTATCTAAAGAACTAGAACCAAACCTAACCTGAATCAAAGTATGTCGGACATCTAGATATATTCGAACTTGATTTATATACCTAAATATATTAATTTTTAAATTTAAGATATCAAAAATATCTAAATATTTTTAAGTTGTCCAAAATACTTGAAAATATATACAAGTAGTCAAAATAAAATTCTAAAATAACTAAACAATACTCAAAACACTACAATACTTGAAATATCTATTGATTTTTTATCCAAATATTTAAGCCAAACCAATTTATATGCTAAGTTTAGTTATTTTGGCATATGTTATTCAAATTTGTATGCAATATATATTTTCTTCAGAAATTGATAGTATATAGTGAATTTTTAAAAGTTAAAATAATTTAAATAGGTTATCTGAATCTAAACCAAACCTGCAAAAATACAAACCAAACCGAACCAAGTTTTAAAAATCCGAATGGAATTGAAATCTTCAGTTTAACTAGGTACCTGAATGCTCGTCCCTGAACGCCGTACTTTGGAAACACTATACTTCTAAAACGTCGCGCTTCGAAAACACATTGTGCTTCCATCTATCACATGGTCTAATCCATGGTCGAATGGGCATAATTTACTCATGGTCCATCCACAATAAATTCTTCATAACTACCGACCATCTCGTGATTTTGACCAATCATCTAAGAGATCATTAATGTTGGATAAACACTTGACATTCATTTTACTAAACGAGAATCGGCCAAAAAAAACATGAACTTTGCGCAAATTGCCAAAAAAAACCTGGACATATTGGCTGGCTAAAAAAATATGTACTTTTTTGACTTTGTTAGTTTATTAAGAAACTTACGGTTGACTTACCATTTCAACACACCGTTAACCCAGTTAACAGATAATCTAGACGACGTTAATTTTGGCGTCAAGTAATACGACGTCGTTTCGTCTCTTTGTGTGATTAAAGACAAATGAATAAAACGACGTCGTTTTAAGTAGTTTTTTTTATTAAAAAATAGTGCCCCCATCGCACTCGAACCCGTGCACTCATAGAGAATGGGGGGAGGGGTTTGCCACTGAGCTAGTGGACTTTACAATGTATTTACAAACATAGTTCCTTTTAACCTATAACATCCTAAGATCTCAATAAAATATTTACTTTTATTTGGTATTGATTGAATATAAAAAATTCTCTAAAAACTTACAAGATCTTTAAATTTTAAAAAATTAAAAATAAAGATATTTTTATCAAATAAATTTTAAAATTAAAATTAAAATGCAATTTTATATTTTCTTTAAAAAAATCAAAAAATCTTCCAAATTTTTCAATTTAAAAAAAAAACTTAAAATTCAAAGAAAATTCAAATTTTTTTTTTAAAAAACTTAAAAATTCAAAGAAAATTCAAAATTTTCAAAATATTCATTTAAAAATTATTAAAAAAATGAAATTGAATTTTTTGGGATTAAAAAACCGAAAATTTTGAAAGATTTTATATTTTTTTAAAGAAAAAAATTATTTGAATTTTAATTTCAAAATTAATTAATTAAAAATTTCTTTATTTTTCAATTTTTTGAAATTTTAAAGATATTTTTTAATTTTCAGAGAATTTTTTTTTTTTATATTCAAGCAATATTAAATAAAACAAAATGTGTTTGTAAATCCCTTGAAAGTGTCATTAGCCCAATGGTAAATATCTTACCATTTCATCATTTTATTTTTAAATTACATAAAACGACGTCGTTTCATCTCATTTGAAAACGACGTCGTTAAACTTAACACCAACAGTTAACGTCGTCTTAACACAGTTAATACTGTTCATTAACGGTGTGCTAAAATGGTTAGTCAATCGTAAGTTTTTTAATAAACTAACAAAGTCAACAAAAGTACAGGTTTCTTTTGGTCAGACTCGTGTACAGGTTTCTTTTGGCAATTCGTGCAAAGTTCGTGTTTTTTTTGGTCGAATTCTCTTTACTAAACTGATATTCCCTCCTTTTTAATATTGACGTTTTGGAGGAGATTGTTTATTCCAAATTATTTGACGTTTTCAATTTTCTATGAAAATTTATTAATAATTATTTTTAAATGACCAATAATATTATAGCTTCTATTTTATTGTTGGTTGAATTTTGGTTTTGTAAACAATTAATTATGTTTTTTTTAGAAAATGAAAAAAATAAATGTTTCTTATCTATGTGCATAATCCTAAAAATATAAAAACGGCGGAAGTAGAAATCACATTTAACGGTTCAATATATCTTATCAAACTTAACTAAAACATAAACTCAAATTTATTAGCATGCTATATTTTATTAGTGTTTAAATATGTGAAATTGTATTTTAGATATATTTTGTTAAACTAATAAATAAATTAAACTTAAATATACTTATTGTATTTATATCAATATAAATAAAAATCCGAACTACAAATGATTGGTCTTTAGTTATAACTAGGTGTTTTTGTCCGCACCTGCGGACATAATAATTTTTAAAATATTTATAAATGAATATATTATCAATTCAAATAAGTTATTATTTATACATTTAAAATATTTAATAAAAAAATCATAATATATACAGAAACTTATCATAAAATAAATACCTTTTATTATTGTAAATAAATTTAAAATACTCATGTGGTTGAAATATTTAAAACTAAATTAAATACCAAATTCTTTATATTTTTTCAATATAGTAAAATTATCTTTTATTGCGTAAAATAAATTTGAAAACACTCTTATATGCATAATAATCGTTTGTAATATATATGAATATATTCATGTTTATTTTAAAAATAAAAATTATGATGTAAAATAATCTTTTGGATAACACAAGATAAAATATTTTATATAATGATAATTACCAAATTAATGAAAGTTGTTTTAAATTTATGGTTGATTATATATAAACAAATTTGATCTAAGTGATTTTTCGCAACGGAGCTCTCATGTTGAATTGGAATTAAAAAAAGATTTTGTTCTGATTTAAATTCAGAATCTTGTCAATTAACAGAGTGATGGGTCTTCTTGTGTGTTGTAGGACTCTTGAAGTTACAAAACGACGTGACTTCTTGCGAGTACGAGGACGTACGCATCATGTGGGATCTGTTGCACAAGATCGAAGGTCCGACTCCAGCACCGACACCGACACCGACACGTGGCTCACGAATCAAACAAAGGAAGAAAGCTTGTTGGAATCTCTTCGGTTCATATCTTTGCCAAAGATTTTGATTATACAGTATAATTTATACTATATATATGATATATACCCTCAAAACTTTCCAAACCATAGTTGTAATTTGTGAGAGCCTTGACGGGTCCCCTGCAAGTGTGGTGAGGTTATTGACAAATTTCGCAAAATAATAAACTCTGAGGTTGCACAGTTTTAGCTGTTATATTTCCATGGCATGCCTCTCTGTATGTCATCTATAAGTATTATTTTTCACATGAGTGTTGTTGTATATATGATACAGATGCTTCCTATAATTTAATGTTACTATGTTCATCTATGTGGTTTTTTTTCTAAATTTTGCCCATTTACATTTAGAAAGAACAACTTTTCAACTCATACTGTTAGTATATGGATCATGAGAGTTAAACCAAGCAAGTGTAGATTAAAGCCAAAATGGCCTTATTGAAATAGATGAAAAGATAAGAAAATGAAATAGCTCAAATGTAGAGCTTTATTGAGCAATGAAACTAAAGTTTAGTTGTCACCAAGAACAAACACACTTGGATTTATATCATAAAATGTAAAGGAGAGAGAGCTGCTTGAGAGGCAACTCTTTTAGTTGATTACATTGATACCTAAAACAACATATTTATATGAATCTAAAGCTCATACAGTTATACTGGTCTGCTATCTGAAATGGAGAATTCACATTTCCTATATGAGAAACTAAAACCCAATATTTGATTGCCTAGACAATCAATATAATAAACTAGAGATATCAAGGTTAAGCTATACAATCTAAACTATTAAAAAAGAAGTACAAACATAAATTAGCCCTAAAAGTTACACAAAAATTACATCACTATGCCACTGCCATCGAAACTCTGTCGTTTTAGTATCTTTTTTTTTCTCTAAAATTTTTTTGCCAATATTACACCTAATATTGCCATACTTCTTGCCCACCCATTATATTGTTTTGGGCTTACAAATTGTTAATGGCTCAGATCAATGTTAAATTTAGTATTTTACCAACCCAACACAGAAAATCAATCACCAAAAGTTTCAAAATCTTCAATCCGTTGCAAATCAATCGATTGAATATATATATTACAAAATGTTCTTCATATCAAAACGTATCTACACCATTATATTTACATTTTCTGTTACATATGCTGATATAAACAAAGATTAATACTCTTTATGACTATGCATACCAACATATAGTATATTAATTTTATAAAGATATGGTTTGATTGTTTTATGGTTTAGATTTTGGTTCACAAAGTCAAATATTTATTATTATTTATAAATTTGTTATATTTTTGTATGTGTATAATATGCTCCTTAAAGATCGTCTCACCTTAGATTTTTCATAAAAGATTGTACCTAGTTAAACTTATTTCCTTCCATAATACAAAACATTCCAAAATCAACTCCTAAATTTAGGAGAATTAAAAAAAATAAAAGAAGAATATTTTTTTTCAAAATTGTACACACTGAGCATTTAAAAAAAGGGATCGAATAACTAACGCAATCCATATAGAAAATATCTCTTAGTTTTCTCTTAATTTAAACACTTTAGTTTTAATTTTTTGGGTCCACTAATTTAAAATCAAAACCAAACTACCCAAAACTAAATTGCCCAAGGGAAATTGCCAAAAATACCTATTTCATGTTACCACTTTTCAAGTTTACACTAACCAACTTTATCATTAAAATTTTAATAGGTAAAATACTATTATACCTAAAATTAATTAAATCTAATTATTTTAATAGGAGTTTGATGGATTAGGGTTTAGAATTCAGGGTTTAGGGTTTAGAAATTTAGGGTTTAGAATTTAGGGTTTAATGTTTTGGGTTTAGAATTTAGGGTTTAGAATTAAGGGTTTAGGGTTTAGAATTTTGGGTTTGATGGTTAGGGTTTAGGGTTTATAATCTAGAGTTTAAGGTTTAGGGTTTAGAATTTAGGATTTATAATTTAGGGTTTAGCAATTTAGAATTTAGGATTTAGGGTTTAGTTTAGAGTTTTGAAGGTTCAAAGTTTAGAATATATGATTTAATTATTTATTTTATATATATAACAAAATGTATAAGTGTTTTTTTTGTCTTTTGATGAATAAGATATTTTTGAAAATGTCTAATGAGTGGTGGTAAACGTGAATAGTGGTATCATGAAATGTGTATAATTGAAATTTTCCCATTGCCGAATTCAATTTTTTTAAAATTGTCTTTCTTAATAAAATTGTTAGAGATCTTTTTATAATATTTTTATTGTTGCTGTCTAAATAATTATTTTTAAAACAAATATATCTAAATCTAATTTTAAATAATAAATTCAATAAAAAAATTAATAGTATAATTTAATAAAACAAAAGAAATCTATAGAAGACATTTTAATATTTTACATTTAATTGGTTTGTCTACCAACTAAGCAAAAAAGTACAATATCAAAAAAATACAAATTGATAGTTAGAAAAAAAGACACTAAACAAAACGAACAAGATGCACCGATATCAGAACTCTCAAACCTATGACGCATAAATATGGATTTTTCAAACTCTCAAACCTATAACTTCAGAACTCTTAAAACGACATCAAAACTCTCAAATACATAAATATGAATGTTTTTTACAATTAACACAAACATATAATTATGCAGGGTCAAAAGTTATCTTTTGTAAACATATTATTTGATACATATATTATTTTATAGAATCTGAAACAATATGTTTATAAAGTGTAACAAACTCAAATTTGTTTGTATGATATTATTTTAATTTAGTTACTTTATTACACAACGGATGGTATCTGAATACTAATTATATTTAATCACTATCAAATACGCGAAAGGTCATTTACAAATGTCAAAATAACTTAGAGCTTATCACAAAATGTATTAATCATTATTATTATATTTTGTTAACACGCAAATTTAACGTTATTGATACAAAAAAGGATATTATTTGTAAGCAAACATAATAATGTGAAAAATATACAAAAATAGTGATTATCATGCATGATATCGTTACAATATAAATTTTACAATATCCACATGTTATATAAAACACAAATGTAATATGGTACAACTTATGTATAAAAAATATAAAATTTCTGAAAAAAAAATACCCGCGCGGGCTCGCGGATCAGAAGCTAGTCAATATTAAAAACACAATCGATATTATAATGGTTGAGTTTCAAGACTCCACAATGCACCACATCAACAATATGTTGGGTCCCACTTTTAAAAATGTGAAAAAATGTCAATCTCATTTTTCGAACCCAAGTTACTTACTCTTCCATCAAAGTTTTTACCACCAGACTACTATGGATACTTGTCATATTGTACGAAAGCTAGACTATAATAACTATGTTATTTTATAAATAAAATCAAATATTTAAAATTAATTCTCATTTAATTTCGATTAATCATTAATTCGTTAGGCATTCATCATTCATCTACCTAACGTCATTTCGAACAAAACTTTACACTAATTTAAACATATAGTGACTGTTTATATTTCCATGAATAAGTTTTTCTTACTCTACCTATACATCTCCAAATTTTACTCCGTGAATCAATAATGGACCACCTTCATAAACTTCATGCATTCCGCTTAATATATACTCTACGTAGAGGACAAAAACTTTAAACCATACTTAAACCTAATCAGATAAAAATGTCTTAACCCAAACAAACCAAAATTAAATAAAAAAAACTTAAAACCACGCTTAAACCTAAACATATTTACTAACTAAATATAACACAGTAATGAAAAAAATCAAATTAATAAACCTAACTAAACCAATCTTCTTAACTCCGGTGTCTCAACCTCTACCTTAATTACTTTTTTATTTGAATACTAATTTATTTTTGTAAACCAGTTTGATTATAAATTTTTAATAGCAAACAAAATTTTAAATATTTAAACCAGTTTAAATTTTTTTTATGGTTTTATTTTTATATAAATAGCTAAAAATAAATAATTTTAAAGTAAATAGTATAAAAAAGAAACACAATTAAGCTATATTTAATTGCATACAAAAAACTTTATAATCTATATTATAATATGATTGTTTAGTCTATCTCTTAAGAATGTCTACGTGTGCAAATTTGTAGTTCTCGTCTTTAATTTTGTTTCTATCATAATTGCAATTTTTTATGGACTTTTCACTGTAAGCTCAATAAAGAGCATAAACCGGTTTGATACAAATCAGTTTAGAAAACCACATACAATATAATTTATTTGACAAGATTAAACTAAACTAGAAGCCATGTGCTGTATGGTTGTGGTATATGAAGAAATCTGAAAGTCTACATTGATTCGATTGAACATCTCCAACCGAAGCATCTTCGCCGACGGAGCTATTAATGATTTGTTTTGTGCTTTAAATGTAACGAATCTTTACAAAAAAAACTTTTTAATAAATTATATTGCTCTAAAAAAATTATATTGTTAAGATAAATTAATTTTCGCTATGAAGATGTTCTATCCAAAAACTTTCAGAGAAATACGAAATGCATAAACAAAATTTTTTGAAAGAATTAGTTAAAAAAGATAAGTAGTGAACGAAATAATAAATACAAAACAAAAAGCAAAAAAAAACTGCCCTTGTGGGGGGTTGAAGAATTCTAGTAAGAGTAATAAACAAGTGATTGATTGGTTCTCCCTCGCTTCTGTTCTTGCCGAGTTTAAGAGGCAAAACCAAGTTTTCCTCTATATGAAGGTCAATGGTTATGGTTATGGTTAAAGGTTAAATCTTGTGAATTAAAGGTAGGACATTTAGGCAGTTAACACTGTAGACAAAGCTTTTTTAAAGTAGCGAAGGTAAGAGTTTGTTGATGTTGTCAATGTTGAAGAAGGCTTTGCCACATCGACTTTTTCATGTTATAGTTGTAAATGCAAAGTCGTTTCTCTCATTTGGAACAAAGAAAGATTAAATCTTGTGAATTAAAGCTAAGATCTTTAGGTAGTTAGTAGAGTGGGTGAGGAGTTTCTTGACGGTGTTAAATATTTGAAATCAAAGGGTTCCATGTTTGTTTTTCCTCAGCTTGTTTCTTTCCAGCTCTATGGTGTTGTGCGAAAAGAGATATGGTACATACCAGACATGTTACTTTACCAAGACATGCTCAATATACTTGCAAGAAACATGAGAGTGGGTGAGACCAATAAGGTATGAGAAGATATAAAGAGGGTAAGCTTTGTTTGACCAGCATATATTTGGAGACCTTATTCGAGCGTTCTTGGATAACGAGCTTCTGTGGAAGTAAAGAGATTGTATCAAAAGATGAGAGATTATTCTGAGATACAAGATAATGAGCTTTCTCTGGTCCAAATACTGAAACCTGATATGATCTGTTGTTAGTTTTGGTTTGTGATGATTCAGTGGAAGACCAGCTATGGTCACTATACTTGAAATTCAGTTTCTGATTTTGCAGTGGCAAGTTATGATGATCTATATTCAGCCAAAGCTTGTTCTTTTTTTTTTGTTTCTGTTACTTTTAGCTTTACGTAAGTTATAAAAGTCGTCTTCTGAGATTAGATTTATCACACTATACATATTACACAAGGTATATCTTCTGGGTACATGTTAGCACAGCTTCTTGACCAAATTTCAAAGGCTTCGTCTTTCCGGACTTTGAACATGGCTGGATCAATGATTGTGGATTGAATAATCCCCCTTTTCAATGCAATGAAACTAATGTTTTTACATGGTTCATCTTCATCATATAGTTGTTTATAACGAATCACAAGTATCTTTACAAAAAAACAGATGAAAACGTTGGATGAAGAAAAAAAAATTGTTGAGTTTACGTGTTCGAAATTCTGAAGAGGACTTTCCTAAAATAGCTCTGAGGTGATTCTGAAAGAGATTTTAGGGTTTTGAGATTTTCAAGGTGTGACGGCCATAAGGCTCGCTCTATGGCGGCGCCAGTACCGGAGGGCTCACCTCTGAAGGTCGCAGATGCTACAAGTCAGGCTATGCTGTTTGGTAAAAAGTCATTTGTAAAAGCGGTTCAACAGAAACATGTTCTTGTGAGCCACGACGTTAAAGTTGAAGTTGTAGACGGCACTCAAACGGTAGAGATATCTGATGATCTTCTCGTTAATACAGTCACCTTGTGGGAGGATTTTCTTGAGGGAAGGTTCCTGGATCCTGCTCCTCACGTGGCTAAGATCCATATCCTTGTTAACAAGATATGGCCTCTAGGAAATAAAAATGTTAAGATCGATGTGTTTGCTTTGAACGAAAGAACGGTGAAGTTCAGGATGTGTGATCAAGAAATTAGGATCCGTGTCCTGCGACGTGGAGTCTGGAATATTGCGGGCATCCCGATGATATTCTCCAAATGGACTCCACTGACAGAAAAAAAGAGAAGCAAGAAACTGAGGTGAAGATTGTTCCCATGTGGTTTACAATGAAAAACGTTCCATACAGCATGTACTCTTGGAAGGGACTTGGTTTTAGTGCCAGCTCTATCGGGAAAACCGTGAGATTGCATCCAGAAACAGAGTTATGTTCAAACTTCGAGGAAGCCAAGGTATTTATGAATGCGAACATGACAAAACCACTGCCTCTAGTTATCGATTTTGTTCCAAGTCTGGGATTAATGCTGATATTAAATTCACCTATCCTTGGACTCTTACTAAGTGCTCTCTTTGCGTGAAATGGGGACATAAAGACAAAGAATGCAGCAAAAAAGTAATGAATGAAACAGAGGACGCAACTGAACAGAGAAAGGAAGCTGGTACCTATGTACAAAATAGGGGAGAGGAAAGGGAACCTCAAGGGGAGAAAACAGATGAGATTTTGCGCTCAACTAAGGTTGTGAAGGAGGTAAAAACAATTTCTGAAGCTGTCACGGGGAGAGAAGTTGGAAAACTAATAGAGAAATCAGTGGAAGATGAGGAACTGTGGAAAAAAGTGGAAGCTGTGAACTGCAAGGTGGTTTACGTGACCAAGCTAATACTGAGGTTGAATTAAGCATGGAGAAAGACCGGTCGAGTGTTTCGCCGGGCAAAGTTGGAAGATCAGTAGAGAAGCATGATGCTCAAACAATAATCTCTCCATTCCCGGTTTCAACTATTAGCATAAGCAGAAGATGAGGATGAGCAAAGCACAACTCAGGAATCAGAGGAGAACTTTGAAAATGTATCTACAGGTAACTCCATGGATGATGCAGAGGAGGGAGAAATTCTGCAACACCATGGTGAAAACCTGCAACCAAAAAAGGACGAGAAGGTTTCTAAGCCAATCCGTCCAGCGAGAGTAACACTTCGTGCAAGCTCTCAGTATGTTGTGTGTAGGAATATCAAACCTAGTCGCACAAGCAAAAAACACTGATTTGTCGTGCTTCTTTTGGAATGTCCGCGGCTTACATAAATCTAATAAGCATTCCGTAATAAAGAAATGGCTGGAAGAGAGGCAGTTTGAGTTTGGTTGTTTGATTGAAACTGAAGTAAAAGAAGGTAGAGTTCCACTTTTGCTGGGATCTATATTTAGAGATTGGTCGATTCTAACAAATTATGAGCATCATCGTTTGGGTAGGATCTGGATAATATGGAAGAACAATGTGAGTCTCACTCCTTTTTTCAAGAGTAGTCAACTGGTCACTTGTTCGGTTAAACTTGAATCGATGCAGGAGGAGATCTTTTGCTCCTTTGTCTATGCATCAAACACATCAGAAGAAAGGAAAGGGTTGTGGAGAGACTTATGTGATCATCATAACTCTCCAATTATTGGTTCTAAGCCTTGGATAATTCTTGGAGATTTTAATGAAACTTTAGATATGGCTTAGCATTCAAAGTTCGATAGCTCTCCAGCTGTAACCATGGGAATGAGGAGATTTCAGGACATGGTTAAATCATTGTTCCTTGGTAGATATGACGTACCATGGCCTTCTTTTTACTTGGAGTAATAAAAGAGGGAATGATCTTATATCGAAGAAACTGGATCGCGTGCTCGTTAATGATGCATGGAACCAAAAGTTTCCCCAGGCTTACTCTGTTTTTGAAGCATGTGGATGCTCTGACCACTTGCGATGCCGTATCCATTTCGCAGTTCCATAGAATCGCATTAAAAGTAAGCCATTTAAGTTCGTGAATGCAGTCACTAGTGTGGAAGAGTTTTTGCCCACGGTGAAAACGTTCTGGGTCGAAACAGAACCAATATTCCTCTCAACATCATCTTTGTTTCGTTTTTCAAAAAAGCTCAAGAGACTGAAACCAGTAATCAGAACCATGGCCAAAGAAAGAATGGGGAACTTGGTCAAAAAAATCTAGAGGATCTTTGTAAAAAAACAGGAACAAAATCTTGAGTTCCAGACGATTCAGAATCAAGAACTGGAGAGTGAAGCGTTCGCACGATGGGAATTTGTTGCTGGACTTGAAGAAAACTTCCTTAAGCAAAGGTCGAAATTACATTGGCTGAAAATTGGAGATCAAAATAAGAAGACCTATCATAGAGCCATTGCTACCCGTGAAGCAAATAATGGGATTAGAGAGATCCGTTTTCGAGATGGAAGGTTAGTGAATGATGATAATGGTATTAAGGAGGAAGCATAGAGTTTTTTTCCGAGAATTCCTCCAATATCAACCTGAGGATTACATGGGAATGGATGTCTCGCAGCTGCAGGACCTCCTCTCTTTTAGATGTTCGGATCATGATGCAGGAAGCCTGGTGCAGCCAGTAACGCATGATGAGATAAAAGATGTGCTCTTTGCTATGCCTAGCAATAAGGACAATATATCATCTCAATGTGCCATCAAGATTGATATCTCCGAGGCATTTGACTCTGTCCAGTGGCCTTTCCTCCTTAATACTCTCAGTGCCATGAACTTTCCCCATCAGTTCATTCGCTGGATCTCTTTATGCATATCAACGCCATCTTTCTCAGTCCAAGTTAACGGCGAGCTGTCTGGTAATTTCCAGAGCAAGAGGGGACTTCGACAGGGATGTTGTCTTTCTCCGTACTTGTTCGTCATTTTTATGGATGTTCTATCTAAGCTTCTAGACAAGGCGGCAAGTGCTCAAAATTTTGGCTATCATCCTCGCTGCAAAAGTCTAAATCTGACCCATCTGACGTTTGCAGATGATCTTATGGTAGTCACATATGGGAAAGTGCGATCTGTAGAAGGAATAGTTGACGTGTTTGACAAGTTTGCAAAATACTTAGGCTTGAGAATCAGTATGGAAAAGTCGACCATGTACCTGGGAGGGGTAACAGAAGACATCCAGATGGAGCTGGAGAGCAAAATAGATAAACTTCCCGTGCGCTACTTGGGCTTACCGCTAACCACCAAAAGTATGAATACTACTGATTACCAGCCTCTCATCGAGACAATAAGAGCGCGAATAGGATCCTGGAAAAATCGGTACTTCTCTTATGCCGGTAGACTTGAGCTCATTGGCTCAAGAAATTGACAAGATCTGTTCGGCTTTCCTATGGTCGGGTAGCGAGCTCAACCCTCAGAAAGCAAAGTTGTGTTGGGAAGAGGTTTGTTGCCCTAGAGAAGAAGGTGGGCTTGGTCTCGGTTCACTAAAAGAGATGAACAATGTTACCATCCTAAAGCTTCTCTGGAGGTTAATCTCTAACAAATCATCACTCTCGGTCAGATGGATTAACTCCACACTCCTAAAAAATGAGTCTATTTGTTCTGTCAAGGATAATGATCAAAAAGGTTCATGGATGTGGCGAAAATTTTTGAAAGTTTGAGGGCTGGCTCGGGAGTTCTGTAAAGTTGAAGTTTATAAGGGGAAAGGGACGTCTTTCTGGTACGACCAATGGTCTCCTTTAGGCTGCTTGGTGGATCTGGTGGGAACAAGGGGTCAGATTGATACGGGAATACAGCAACATGATACGATTCATACTGCTAGGATAAAATGTAGAAGAAGAGTTCATCGTTTTGAGTGTCTTATTCAAATTGAGAACCAGCTCCAGTCTTTATCTTGTTCTGAAGAGGAGGATGTTGTTTTGTGGAAAGGAAAACAAGACATTTACAAAGATCAGTTTCTTACTTCAGAAACTTGGAATCACATTAGAACTAGCATAAAATAAGTTTATTTTTTACACCTTATGATCGTTTCAAGTAACAACACATAGAAGGAATAGAAGATTGGTCACTCTACCTTAAGTAGATAGAAATATATTTCGTCCATTAGATCATTGTGTTTTCAGTAGATTATAAATTCTAAGTCACCGTAGTTGGTAGATTAGGTTTACTACACTTTTAGCCTATATTTGAAATTGATATTCCAAAAATAATTTCAACACAAAAATATTTTCCCTAAATACACATATATGTTAATATCATGTTTTACATTTTCATTATTTTTTTGTCTTGTAAATATTTAATATAAATTTTTATAAAATGAAGGATACTAAATGTCCAAAAGTTCATTTTGTTAGAAAAGGGCAATATGAAAGTTTAGTTGTTTCTATTTAACAAAATTCTCCTTTTCAATATGTCTTTTCAAAATGATTAGACTTCATTGTTAGAGGAGACTTCCAAAAAAATATAACCAAAAATTGTGTTATAGGTTTTTTTTGGGTAAAGTACTAAAGTGTCTATTCCAGTTCAAACAATTTCAATCGCGACAAATATAACCGAATAAACTGTCAGTGATACAAAACTACTTATATTGTACGTAACAGAAGTTAGTCAACCGATAAAATGATAAAACGACATCGTTTTGATTTCATTATTTTTTAAAAAAAATGCTCAATCTGGTACTCCAACCCATGCCTTGTAACTCTAAAAAAAACACACACATTAACCACTAGACTAAAACAACTTTTGAAATTACTACAAATTTGAACTTATATATGCTACTATATTTTTCATCATCTTCAATTAAAACTTTGGTTGTTATTACTTTTGATTCTTATAAATATATGAACATATTTAATAAATTTATATATACTAAAATATAAATAATAAAATATTTATAATTATACAAAATTAAATATAATTTATGTTTTTCGACTATTTACAAAATGTCTTATAAATTATTTTAAAATTTTAAAACTTGATTTTTATTTTATTTTTATAATCATAAATATTTAATTATTTATATTTTAGTATATTTAATTTTATTAAACATGTTTATGTATTCATAAGAGTCAGCAATAATAATAACCAAAGTTTTAATTATAGAAGATGAAAAAGTATAGTAGCATATATAATTTCAAATTTGTAGTATTATTTCAGAGCGATAATGCAAGGGTTCAAGTCACAGAGTGAACATATTTTAAAAAAATGAAATAAAAATGACATCGTTTTATCATTTTAATGGTTGACTAACTTATGTTACAATCAATGTAGATTTAGACACGTTATAATTATAATGTAGTTCAAGTCGTATTCAGCACTGATTGTTCGAGTTGTATTTGACACGATTGAAATTATATTTTTCTCGTTTTTTATCATAAGAAGATTGTTGTAAGCTTACTAATCTTTTATGTTACTTTTGCATTTCATTGTATTTGAGGTATAAATTTGCATTCAAATTCAAGTTTTGAATCATTTTGAGAAATTTCCCTTAGCTCGTTAAACAACTTAATCAATATTTGATTAAACGGCATAAAACTGAAAGAAGATGGAAGACAAGTGAAAAAATAATTATTAAAAACAGTAATAATAATTAAGAAAAAAAGAGTAGCATGACAGAAACACCCTGCATGACCACATCCGAAACAAATCATAGGGGAAGACACAACAATTAGCACACTTTCTTGAATGACAAAATAAGGGAAAAAAAAAACAAAATCTGTGTATGGAAAACAAACTGTCAAAAAAGAGTAGCATGACAGAAACACCTTGCATGACCACATCCGAAACAAATCATATGGGAACACACAACAAATAGCACACTTTCTTGAATGGCAAAATGAGGGAAAAAAACAAAATCTGTGTATAGAAAACAAATTGTTTTAATTAGGGCATTGAACATCCGATGGACGGGTACACAAGCCCAGTGTGGTGGCGACTGCTGTTGAATTATTCTGATTCACGTTACAAAGACAAGCTGCTATATCTGCTTTTGCGACACTCTCAATAACGTTGCAACAATCGATTAATGATGGCTCGAAATGAATGTTTACATTCAGTTGACCCAACAGAGTAACACATACCATAAGTTCCAGAAGTTCGTTACTGGAACAAGCAGCGTTAGCCGTTGTGAAGAGAACAATGTTGAAGAGGAGTATAATGGCTATAGTTTTTGAGGCCATCTTGAAGAGAGAAACACTGGATAATTTTCTTAGTTAGATCAATTAATCTGTTTGTTTTGTGAGATTTAAGACCTTTGAGAAAGGTATATACATATAGAAGATTGCAAGGTTCGTACTTGACTTGGTGGTAATGCACATGTTTTGTTACAATCACGTACTCCATGTTCTCTAATATATATTTTTTTAAAGATGCTAGCTCATTTCCAACTCACCATTTATATTATTACTCTACCATCAAACTGAATTATATACTAATTGACAGTATATAAGAATTCAAGCAAATCAAGATCATTGCTTGGGATTTTTAATTTGATTAGAAATATACTAAGTTACATCTGGTCAGGCCCATATTTTGCTATAATCAAGTACACCATGTTTTGTAACTTATTTTAAAATTTGAACTAGCTCATTCCCAACTCACCATGTATATTATTTTTCTAGCATCAGCCGTCGGCTTAAACTATATACTAACCGTGTATATTAGTTCCAGCAAATAAAGATCATTAAAAACACATACATAAATGATATCTACAAGTCTTCATCATATTATGGATGAACGATATGTTTTGTTATACGTTTTACATATTTTATTATGAAAATGTTTATTTCTTAAATGTTATTAGATTCTAATCCGCGCAACCGCGCAGATGTTTATTTTCAGTTTTATATACATAAATATTTATTTTAGATTATTAGTAGTATAAATTTATAACGTTGATCATATATTTAAATGTTTATATAAATATTTCAAATACAGTAATTTTATAATTTACATATTGTAATTAATAAATTATTTAAAATCATCACATATATTTGTCGCTTCTTATTATATTTTTATTTTATTGTATTTATTATTAAACTAATTAATATATGCATGAAAAAAAATAATTGGAAATTATTTTAGATTTAATTTATGTTAGATTTGGACTCGTCCTTCAAAGCCGGATTTATTTTAGAAATATTTTTAACTTTTATTCCTTTAAATAATATATTATTGTATATATGATTTTATATTATTGTATATATGATTTATTATGATTATATAGTAGATAAAATATAATATAATCTTATTTTTATTTTATAAATGGTAACTGAATATATTAATGCATAATAATAGCTCATTGCTCAGTGAATTATTGACATAATATTTTGAAATTAAGATATTGTTAAATGATTTTTCAACAGATTTGTTATAATTTATATATATATATATAATTACGAAATTTAGTGAAAATATTTACAGAATTTGTTTATATTTTATATATGTATATATGTATAAACTAATGAAAAAAATAGTTAAAACATTTATATATATTTTTTAAAAAATAATATATTGATAAAATCTTTTGAAACAGATTTGTTTGTATTTTAAAATTTAATATTAATATTTAAAATGAAAAGATAATAAAATATATTATGATAAATTGATAATTTGTTAATCAATCTGGTTTTGTAGGAGTGGATAATTATATTTTGAGTGATATATTATCATTAAGCTATATTATTAGTAATAAATGCACGATAATTGATTTCTAGTGATGGTTGATTTTTAAAAAAAATCATACATGAATTGAAGTTGTGACTTTTAATTTAATATATAAGATGTATCAGTTCGCGAAGTAATACATAAGGTGAGATGATATGTGTTAATTGTATTGGAGTTCAAATTTTTGTGATGTTGTGGGCTTGTTAATCTTAAAAAAAAAAGAGAGAGAGAGGGGAGAATATGTGTTTGAATACATTTGAATGTTTTTCATTAAGCGAAAAGGAGTTTACTTGAAAAAGTAAATTTTCTATTAAAAAAAAGGAAAAACAATTTAAACTACCTTTGAAAAAACTTAGGAAACAAATTTAGCTTATGTATACAAGTAGGATGTGTCTCGATGTAGAATCTTGTCTCTGTAAAATAAGAAAACTGAGAGATCTTTGTTTGGTTCTTGTGTGATCAAGTTTTTGGTGTCATTGTTCAGTGTTTGGTGCTGAGTAGTTGGTGAAGTATATCATAACAGTGGAAAACGGAAGCCTAGAATCAGGGGAGAATTCACTCGGGTTAGGTGATCGTGATAAATTGAAGTCTAAAGTCTAAAACCTAGAATTGGGTTATCCTAAAAAAATCTTATATCAAGAAGGGTAGTATTTCATGAGCGTTGTGATTGATATCTTCATTGGAAGATTGGTGTAATTTGAGCTGGACCATCTTCTCATTGTTAGGAAAAATGATCGATTTGGTCTTGAATTAAGGGAAATCTTCTAAAGTTAAATATTTTTGAGTTAATTGAAAAAAAGAAAATGTAATTACAACATTACAAATGCAGTGGTTAAGGTTGTTGCAGAGACTACATTTAATGTGAAAATTGCATTTAATGTGAAGATTGCAGCTAATTTGAAAGACTGATACGAGTATAGTTACGACATATTCTAGCTTTAAGAGGGCATTTAAACAAAAAATTTGGCTTGTTTATCATCATTGCGGAGATGTTGGGCATATTAGGCCAAAATGTTTCAAGTTATTGTGAGAAAGAATCAGATGGGGCAAGCTTTATGGTATTATGGTCCAATATGTTATTTTTACAGAGTTGAGGACATGTTCGAAGTGATTGTTTCAATTTTGTTCAAGGAACAAATCATAGAGGGGTAAAGCCTAGGAATGTGTTATCTTAGAGATTTGATCACTATGGAAATGAGACGATGAGATTTCATCCTCAATTTGTTAGGTGGTGATCTTTTTATTAGTTTTTTTATTGTGATGTTACTCATAGGAAGAGAACGAAAATGTGATTTTTTTTTATCTTGAGATACATAGTAAAAAAAGTAAGAGATAAAAGATATATACTTATGAGATATATATTTATGAGTTGTTTCTTATCAGTTTGTAAAGTACTACAATAGATAATACATACATGTGTCATGAAGATATACTGTGTTGAATTCGTATTTTGTGATGTCGTAGGCTTGCTAAGATTATGGGTTTGAAGATACAGTAGAACCTCTATAAATTAATACTCGATAAATTAATAATTTCTATAAATTAATAAATTGCACCGGTTTCAATTTGGGCCGGTTCAAAATTTGACACAAATCGATAAAATAATAAGATAATATTTTTTTAAGAAAACTCTGTGTAAATATATGGTCCCATTAAAATTATAAATTAATAATTTATATATATACATATTTTATATACATATACATATTTTATATACATAATAA
>JABAYD010009472.1:0-18280 GCA_014822095.1 Diplotaxis tenuifolia
TGCCATAGTAAGTTTGTATACGCAAACTAAGGATTTGCTCACATGACGAAAACAAGGTAGCCATGGATGGGTTATTAAATAGACCTTGTATCTACGTTGAAAACCTTTCTATGATCCCTCCGTTTTTTAATATTTGACGTTTGAGAAGAATTTTTGTGTTCCAAATTATTTGACATTTTTCAATTTTCTATGTAAAAGTTAATGCTAGATGACCAATGATATACAAGTTATTTTACTATTGGTAAAATTATGAATAAATGTATAGGTAATGGTGTTTTTGTTTAGAAAATGTAAAGAATTTAAGATTTTCGTAATATATGTGCCTACATCTAAAACGTCATCTATAAAAAAATGGAGGGAGTATATAAATAAATGGAAGTAAAGTAAAGTAAAGGCTTTAACCTTCGTCAATCAAGTTCTAATTGGTATTTCTGTATTTTTATGATTTAACGTGTGTGTTTTTATTCAGCCGCTAGATTAGTCAAAATCAATGGACCAGAGCTCTTGGCGTCATTCACCTCTCTGATTGGCTGTTACATATATCACGCGGATCACGATCTCATTATGTATTTGACAAATAAACGGACCAGATCTTTTCGATTTACTTACACAAACCAACTATTTTAATAGTTTATTTTATAGTCACAAAAGTGTCCAATTTTAAAAATTATGTTGACAGTAACTATATTTTTGCTGACTTTGATCCTTTTTTGTTTAGAAAAACAGACTTAACTGGTTAAAGAAAAACACCCTTGAAAACTAGTTTTGCCTTTAGAATATGCTTTGGCACATTAATCTCAGAGTGTGTCCTCAAACTTCAAAATATTTTAAACAATATAAAAAAATATTTTACAACATCCGACAAACAAGAACACAAATCCAAAAGAGCTTGCAGTTCTACGTAAAATCTCAAACAACTTATTCTAAATAATTCAATCAATACCATGAGACCAATTAAAAAAAACGAAGTAGTTATCCTAAGTATACCAATTTATTTCACAAACAAAGAGTGTCATAGAATTACAAACCCTTTACTACTGTGACTTCGCGCCAATTAGAAGAATTCAGCCAATTCAAAGATTTCTATAACCAGGTGACTTCGGGCCAATTAGAGGAATTCAGCACATTCAAGGATTTCTATAATCAGGTGACTTCGGGCCCATGCAGGTGAGATTTTGATTGGTTGTTTACCTTTGCCACTCAAACAATCATGTTTGCTTGCTCGAAGACATAATCTCTCTAGCACACGAGGACACCATTCTAGCAAATCATCTTTGTTTAAATCTTCTTTTCTGTCTCTAATAACCCTTGAATATTTATATGTGCCTACTCACAGATAACCTAGAATAGACACAGCAGTAGACACCAATATGACCAAAATGTGATAGCATCCTGAACATTAAAGATTTGCAAACGACATATAATAACAAAGCGAAGAAAGTGTATTTGAGAGAGGAGGCTGGTTAATTATAAAACGAAATATAAATCAAGCTGCTTAAATCTCGAACAACCTATTCTAAATAACTCAATCAATACCATAAGACCAATCACAAAATGAAGTAGTCATCCTAAGTATTCCAATTTATTTCACAAACAAAGAGTGTGTCATAGAATTTGCAAACCCCTCGTCTGATGTCACTTCGGGCCCATTAGAGGAATTCAGTCCATTCAAGGACTTCTATGATCAGGTGACTTGGGCCCATGCTGTTGGTGAGATTTTGATTGGTTGTTTACCTTGGCCACTCAAACAATCATGTTTGATCGAAGACATAATCTCTCTAGCACACGAGGACACCATTATAGCAAATCATCATTGTTTAAATCTTTTTTTCTGTCTCTAATAACCCTTGAATAACATAACCTACTCACAGATAACCTAGAATAGAGACAGCATAAGGTATCAATATGACCAAAATGTGATAGCATTCTGAACATTAAAGATTTTCACACGACATATACAAGGTTTAAAAGAGTAACAAACTGAAGAAAGTGTATTTGAGAGTGAAAGCTGATTAATTATAGAACCAAATTTCTTGTCATTAAATGAAAGTTTTGTATAATTGGCCTTAGCTTGCCAAATAATCTTATTATCAGTGTGTTGTTACCCTGCCAGTTCGTAAACTTGTCATTAACCTGCCATTTCATATACTTGCTATCCATGATAGAGAGAGGAAATCAAAGAGTGAGAGTAAAATGAGTCATGATCCCGTCCGCAGTGGTTCTCATGGCCCTCGGCACTCCTCTGTCCACGGCAAACCACCACCACACCAGTCGGCTATTAAGGGTAAGCACTTGGAGTAGGTTCCAATCCCTGCTGACCGGAAAGGAAAATCAATCGCAAATCCTGCACCCCCACCAGAGCACGTTGGATCCTCTGATGTGGCTTTAAGGGCTAGGCAGACCACAACTTCCTTTGATGCCCCTGAACCCAGAAATCTCAAAGGTGCCTCTTCTGTCTCCGAAGTTGAATCAGATTCTTCTGATATCCCCTCCGCAGACTCTGATATGGAAGAAGGCCAATATATTCCGGTTCGGACAAAGAGAAGATCCAGGGGATCTCGGGCAAAACTAAATTTTTATGTGTACAGCCTCAATTTTTTGTTGGAACGTGCGAGGTTTTAATAAACTTTCGCATCGTAACGGTTTTAAAAAATGGATTCGGCGGAATGATTTTCTTTTTGTGAGCTTGATTGAGACCCATGTACAGCAAGGAAAACAACGGAAACTTTTGAAAACAGTTTTGCCAGGCTGGCTATTTGATAATAATTATGCATTCTCGGATTTAGGAAAGATTTGGATAACGTGGCATCCAAGCATCATCGTGGATGTCTTCTTCAAGTCACTACAAATGGTCTCTTGTGAGGTTATTCTTCCAGGAGCTGCCTCTCCAATGATCATTTGCTTCATTTATGCCTCTAATGATGAAATGGACAGGAGAAAATTATGGTTAGACCTCACTGTTCTCTCCAGTGACCAGCGCATCTTGGGAAAGCCGTGGGCTGTTCTTGGCGATTTCAATCAAGTCATCAGGCCGTCTGAGAACTCTGCAGCAATGGGTCCTAACGTTGATCTCCCCACTAGACTTTTTGCAGATGCCATTTCTCTTTCAGGTTTGGAGGATCTTACCTTTCGTGGATCATCTTTCACATGGTGGAACAAGAGGCGATCTGAGCCTATTGCAAAAAAGCTTGATCGTGTTCTCGTAAATGAAGAATGGCTCCAAGCGTTTCCCCTCTCGCTAGCTATCTTTGGAAAGCCACTCTTCTCTGACCATGCCTCAATGGCCCTTGCTTTGCAAACTGGTGCTCCTAAGCAGAAAAAGCCTTTCCGCTTCTTCAATTATCTACTTCAGAATGAAGGTTTTCTGCCTATAGTCGCTCAGCACTGGTTTTCTTACAGTATATCTGGTTCCTCTATGTTCCGTGTGGCCAGAAAATTAAAGAGCTTGAAAAAAATTATCAGAGAATTTAGTAAGTGCAATTACTCTGATATCGAGAAAAGGGTTGAGGAAGCGGCTGAGGCTTTAGGGGCAGCTCAAACTCGCACCCTACGCGATCCATCTCATGCAAATGCAGACTTAGAGCTTCACTTTCAACAAAAATGGGTCTCTCTTTCGATGGCCGAGGAGTCTTTCTTTTTCCAACGTTCCAGAGTCACTTGGATCACGGTTGGTGATCGGAATACGCCTTATTTCCACCGCATGGCAAACGCGAGGCAGGCCTCAAACCACATTCACTATTTGGAGGATGACGAAGGGCACCGGTACGAGACTCAAAACGATATCCAGAACCTCTTAGTAAGCTATTTCAACAACCTCTTGGCTAAGCCGGTGGAGCCTCCACTGTTTATTCAAGATGACATCTCCGCTCTTCTGGATTTCTCATGCTCCTCGCACCAGCAAGCGCAGCTGATCTCCCCTATCACTAGTGAGGATATTCGCTCTGCTTTCTTCTCTCTCCCTCGCAACAAAGCGAGTGGTCCTGATGGTTACTCTCCCGAGTTCTTCATGAGTTGCTGGTCTGTTGTGGGCGAGGAAGTGACATCAGCCGTTGCTGAATTTTTCAACTCGGGCTGTCTTCTCAAGCAGATGAATGCCACAAACCTTGTCCTAATACCAAAAATAACGAATGCTTCAAAACCCTCGTATTTTAGGCCTATCTCCTGTCTAAACACAATCTATAAGGTGATTTCCAAGTTGTTAGCTGATCGCCTGAAAGGATTACTGAACCTGGTGATAGGGCATTCGCAATCAGCTTTCCTTCCGGGTCGGCTGCTCACAGAAAATGTTCTTCTCGCCACTGAGATAGTGCATGGTTATAACGCTGGAAATGTGGAGCCTAGTGGTATGTTAAAGGTTGACTTGAGGGAAGCTTTTGACACCATCAGATGGGACTTTGTAATCGCGGCTTTAAGGGCCATAAACATCCCTGAGCAATTTGTTAACTGGATCTACACTTGTATAAGCTCCGCATCTTTTTCCATATCAGTCAACGGTCACACGGGGGGTTATTTCACCAGCACCCAAGGCCTCCGCCTTATCAGTCAACGGTCACACGGTGATCCTCTGTCGCCGTATCTCTTTGTGCTCGCGATGGAGGTATTCTCTAATCTCCTAAGATCAAGGTACAACACTGGCTACATCCGACCATCCCAAAACCGAATCACTAGGCATCTCTCACCTCATGTTTGCGGATGATGTAATGGTTTTCTTTGATGGTGGTGCCGCATCCATTCATGGTATAACTGAGACTCTCGAGGACTTTGCTGGCTGGTCGGGACTCTATATGAATAGAGACAAGACTGAGCTTTTTTGTGCAGGGCTGAACTCTGAAGAAACCAATGCACTCACCGCATATGGCTTCTCGCTTGGCTCGCTTCCTATTCGCTATCTTGGTCTCCCATTGATGCACATGAAACTGAAAATTTCAGAATACTCTCCTCTCCTTGATAAGCTCAATTGTAGATTCAACTTCTGGGCCACAAAACCACTTTCCTTTGCAGGTCGTTGTCTCTTGATTAAAACTGTGATTACTGGGACTGTGAACTTCTGGATCTCGACCTTTCTATTACCGAAGGGATGCATTAAAAAGATTGAATCTCTGTGTTCGCGATTCCTCTGGTCTGGAGCTACAGACGAACGAGCAAGTGCAAAAGTCTCCTGGGATATTGTCTGCCTACCAAAGTCTGAGGGTGGAATTGGTCTCAGAAGTTTTAGACTTTGGAATCTCACTTTACAATTGCGCTTGGTTTGGCTCCTTTTCTCCGGCAGTAGCTCCTTATGGGTGGCATGGCACCGGACGCACAATTGCTTCTCATCTTATTCCTACTGGACACAGTTGGACTCTCCACTGTTATCATGGAATTGGCGATGCCTGCTCAGTCTTAGAGACATTGTCTCCAGATTTCTTGTTGCTGATATTCATGATGGGCGTACCACAAGCTTTTGGTATGATAATTGGACTCCTCTTGGTCCTTTAATAAATGTTTTTGGCAGGGCAGGAACGAGAAACTTGAGGATACACATTAACTCGTCTGTGGCTGATGCTTGCAATGGTCATGGATGGATACTTCCGCACCCGAGATCAGATCAAGAGGTCTCTCTGCACGTCTTCCTCTCAAACTTTCCTCTTCCAACGATTGACAGAGGGCCAGACTCGTTTGGCTGGTCAATAAATGGAGAGGTTCGACATGTTTTTTCTTCATCAAAAACATGGGAAGCACTAAGGCCTAGAGCACCTGTCCAGCACACATCGAAACACATATGGTTCAGTGGCTCAATCCCCAAGCATGCATTCCATATGTGGGACACAAATCTTGATAGGTTGCCAACTCGGTCACGCCTCGCATCTTGGGGAATGCATGTTCAAACAAACTGCTGCATATGCTTTTCACTCCCAGAAACAAGGGACCACTTGATGCTCTCTTGTCCTTATGCTATGGTCTTATGGTCAGAAGCTAGGCGCAATTTCAGAGACACTATCCCACTCTTCAGCAACTGGTCGGATCTAATGCACTGGACAGTCTCTTCCTCTACAAATACACCTTCACACCTTCGTATGCTGGTTGTCCAAGCGATCATCTATACCATCTGGCGGCAAAGAAATAATATGCTCCACAACCAGAAGTTGATTCCCCCTGAGGTGGCCTTCAAAGACATCAACAGGCATATCATCAGCACCATCTACGCTTTTAGAAAGCGTAAGAACTTCGGCCGTCTCATGCAATTGTGGCTCAGATAACTCTCGACCCACGTCTATGCTCTTTGTGTCATCCCTTGAACTTGTTTCAGGTGCTGACGTTCTAGTTTAAGTCTATTGATGCTCTGTTTTTTACATTCTTTTTTTTTTGCCAGAGCATCTCTTTGTAAAGATTTACTACTTTGTAGGACAATCTTATATTTCTTAATGGAAAATTAACATTCTTAGCAAAAAAAAAAAAACAAAGAGGAAGAAAAAGAAGACAAATAAGCATATAAAAGCATAGAGCATAAGGAGAAGAAGGTTAATAAGAATAGAGAGAGGCGGAAAGCTGATAGCGTACGTAGATGATACGATTGCCTTAAGGGAAGTATTTGATGATGACAATAAGTTTTTCCATTAGTGTTTGTAGTTGGAAATTTACCATTGAAAGACAAAGATAAAAATTGATTCTCTAAAATTTTAGGAGATGTTGTTTTGGCTTTTTTTTTTTTTTAAATACGTTTTGTTCAAAACTAAGTACAGGGAAACCATGTTAACTTTACGGTTCTTCGAATTCTGTTTCTTTTAGCTTTAGTTTATTAGTTGAAGACGAAAAAAAATAATAATTTAGAAAGAAACAGAAGCGGATCTAGGATCATAATTAGCTGGGGTCACACACACAATTTCTCACTAAACATATTTTTTGGGTTGGGGGCAGTTTAGAATTATCGGAGATGATTGGTTGGACTTTATCTCTCTACTTTAGCTTTATTTTGTTTTAAATCACTAAATTTTACTAATTAGGTTGTAGTTTTATTTTTAAAAATTAAAACCAACAACAAATTTTTGTTAAGTTTTACCAATCACGCTTTAGCTTTATTTTTAAAGCTGCATCAAATAAATTAAAAAAATCTTTTTTCTTATGTATTTTAGGTAAAATCTCTACATTTTTTTTATATGCTGTAGAAACTGTAAAAAGAAGACAAATATATAAAATATCAAATAAATTAAATAATCATGATAAAAAATATCTTTAAATATTTAGCATAGTTTTGGGTGTTTTTAAAATTATTAAAATATTTTACATAACAAATATTATTTACATATCAGATTTTAAATAACAATAAATTCTAATAATTTATTAGAAAATATTAATAAAATTATTTTAGCTGACACAAAATAATGATTTCATATATACATAACATATTTGAATTATTTTATTTGAATTGTCTACAGCCTAAATTTTACAGCTACAACAAATTTAACTATAGCAAAAATCTTTACAAAAAATTTACAGTAACAACTTTACAACTACAATCAACTTATTTATAGCTAAATTTGTACAACTAAATTTTTATAGTCACAGTCGAACCAATCATCATTATGTTAAGAAAAATTCAAAAGTAGATGGGGGCACGTGCCCCCCTAACAATGCACTACATCCGCCCATGGAAAGAACGCAGAGGAATGGAAAATCAACATCCTTTTCCAGCGTTTGTAAAAAAATAAAATATAATTCTGACGTTTCGGTTTGTGTCATCATCCAGCAAACTGTGAGATATTGTATGATAGAACACGTCTGAGATACTAAAAAGATCATGATCAGAATATAGATAACTACAAACTCAAAGGAAATAAGCTATGGAATACGTTTAGTGTCTTCTCCATTATTGTTTTTTCTTGTATTAACATCTACGTCTAAGAAATTTTTCTTAAGTTATTATAGTTATGAATGTAAGGAACTTATTTAACGAAATCATGTTTTCATGTAAGATTTCTACCCTCACCATTTGAATTGGTCTTTATCTGACTCCAAAAATAGGTTTATGCTAAAATATATATAGGAGAACAAACCAACATTAACTAAGTTATATTAAAAATTTCACAGAATTTTGAAAGAAAAATCTGCGCATTTGCGCGGATTTTCACCTAGTAAAATTAGTAAGTTAATAAAATTAGTATCTAATTAACAAATTCAAATCTACATTTGTACTTAAATATTCCAAAGTGAAACATTTGCTAATTTTCATATTTAGTCAAATTTACAGGGTTATAACTTTTAATTTCATTCACTTAGGTCTTTTTTAAAGTGACAGTAATAAGAATTTATAACATAATAATATACGACAATCTTAAAATAAATTCATATTAAAATTTGTTTATAATCCAAAACAATTTCATATTTTTTTGAAACGCGTGTACAAATCTAGTACTTTCTTATGTTACACCACGTTAGATAAATGAAATATAAGAAACTTAATTCATTACAATGGGACAACAAATACTTGTAAAGATAAAAAGGGCTGAAAAATAAAGATTACAATACCCAAATAAATGAATAAAGAAGAATTATTGCATAGTCAGGATGATTAATTTTTTTCCTCAAATCTTTAAACGTTCTGTAATGCGATGATTTCATGTCGCTCAACTTCCTAGGATATAACTGCATATGTTTATGTTTCCCATTATTAAAAAAAATAACCTGTCAAACCTATTTTTTGGGTTATACTCTCAAACAAAATTAAAATAAAATATTAGCATAAATTTTAAAAGTAGGAGAACTATTTTGTTTTTTTATTTTTCAATCTAACAGGAGCATACATGTTGTTTTATAACTCTGAAAGAGTAAAATGTACATCGTACCATTACGGGGTATTGAATAATGTAGGATTTTTAGTAATTTAAACCCTCAACTAAAGATTAATCGTAAAACAAACCTTCGACTAAAAATCCTGTAAAACAAATATTCATCTTTATTTGTACAAAGGAACAAACTAAGACAGGAGTTCAAAATTGAGGAATCCACATTAGCTTAGAGATCGAATACTTTAATTTTGAACTCCGATCTTAGGTTGTTCCTTTGTACAAATTGACTAATGCAAAACCCAAACCAAACAATAATCTCAAAAAAGTTTTTTTTTGTAAAAGACCAAACAAGAAAACAAGAATAGTTATAAGTTAGATTTATCAAAAAAGTGCGAGGTCTCATTGAAAAAGAAACGCGAGTTTGTATTAACAGTTAAGTCGGTCATGAAATTACTAAATAATCATATTTATAAGATTTTCTCAAAAAAAATATTTAGTAATTTAAACCCCCAACTAAAGATATATCATGAAATAAACCCTCAACTAAAAACCATGTGAAATAAACCCTCATCTTTATGTCCATTAATGTTTACCTCCTTCCGTAACTTTTTCGTCAATAGTTAACATTTCTCCATCAAAAATTAACGACAAAAGTTACGGAGGGGTGAAAACATTAACAGACATAAAGACGAGGGTTTATTAACAGAATGTTTAGTTGATGATTTGTTTTACAATTAAGTTGAGGGTTTAAATTACTAAAAAATCCAATAAATGTATGATTTATCATTATGGTGAAAGGATTCCCATGGTTAATGATAACACGTTACTTTTTTCAAAGTTCATTTGTTGAATCGACCAAATTAATTGCAACAAAATACTTTCTAAGTTTTATATTTAAAAAACATAACAAATATTATTGTGAATAAAATTAATACATTAATTAAACTAGTATCCAATTTACAAATTCAAATCTAAATTTAACCTCAAATATTCTAAAGTGAAACATTTGCTAATTATCATATTTAGCCAAATTTAAAGGTTTACAAACTTTTAATACCATTCACTTGGATTTTCATTTAATGTGGCAGTAATATGACATTATAACATAATAATGTAAGATAATCACAAAATACATAAAATAAAGAAGAATTATTGGTGAGATGATTAACAAATACTTGTAAATATAAAAAAAACATAAATAAAGATTACAGTACCAAAATAAATGAATAAAGAAGAATTATTGGAGAGATGATTAATTTCTTTTTTTTTTAAATCGTTAAACGTTAATGTGACAATTTCATATCGCTCATATTCTAGGATATAACTGCATATGCTTTTTACCAAAAAAAAAGACACTGCATATGCTTCTGTTTCTCATCATTATTAAAAAAACAGAACCTGTGAAACTTATTTTTGTGATGTATTCTCAAACAAATTTTAGAAAAGTAAATTTTAATATAACTATTCAAAATAGGAGAACTATTTTATTGTTTTGTTTTTCTCTGTAACAGAGCACATGTTGTTTTTTAACTCCGAAAGAGTAAACGTACATTATGACCATTATGGAGTATCAAAGAACGTCTGCTTTATCTTTTTTTTTTTTACATTAGAACGCTGATTTATTACTCAAGCTTGAGGCGGTCTTAGAAAAATGGAGCAGTCTTAGCTAAATAATCAGAGACTCTGTTATGCGTTCTGGAGACATTAAAGATTTTGAAGTCTGGAAAGCAAATCTGCAATGTTTAAGTTTTTCCAATTCCGTTGAAAACCTTGGTCAATCTTGAAGATTCATGAACATCACAATTATATATTTGCAGTCTGTCCCGAAGCTCTGACATGACGAATGTTAAATCATGTTCTCCATTGCCCACCGCAGTGCTTCCAACTCTGAATACACGCAGACTTCACGCGATTAAAATTTCGTAATCTCATTAGCCGGCTATTTCCCACACGATCATTCCAAACTCAACCGCATCCACTGAACTGAGCTGTTTTAATCCAAGAGCCATCCACCATGCATATGTTTCCCAGGCTTATGATCTGGCTTTCCGCATCTAAGTTTCCATGAGGAGAGGATACAACCTGCTCGTTAGCTTGAAACCACGTTTGACACTCACTCTCTGCATAATGGGCTAACTCTAGTGGATCCCTATCTATTCCCCTAAAAAGCTTATCGTTTCTAGCCTTCCAAATATACCAAATCAGCCAGGGATAGGGATCCCTGTCCAATTCCGGCTCCATGATATCATTCTTCATCCATAAAAGGTAGTCCATATTCGAATATGTGCTATGTAAAGGAAACAAGGTAGGGCTTGTGGGCGTTGAAGATAAGTCTCAGACTTTCAATGTCGGTAGACATTGGAAAATCACACATAGAAAGGTTTCTTCTGGTTCCCCACGTCGTGGACAGTGGTTATCACATCTCATACGTCTATAGTTTAAAGTGTCTGTAACAGCCACATGACCTGTTATTAATTGCCACATAAGGTGGCATATCTTTTGGGATGCCTTGACTTTCCAAGCATGTATTTGAAGTTTTGTGATACTTGGCTCGCACACCTCAGCCTCCTCCTTCTTCATCAATATATTTCGTACTACCCAATATTTCGATTTGACTGTGTATTGTCCATTCCTTGTAGAACTCCAGCAATAAGTGTCCCGATGGTGTGTTGAACTTATCGCCATACTCCTTATGAGAGGTATGTTAGTTCCCTAGACGGTCCACATCCCAAGTCTTTGTTTCTTGGTTAATTAAATCACTCACTCTCATGTTCGGATGTAGAACCAGTGCAGATGATGATGCTGGCCTCGTTGGTACTGTAGGAATCCAAGAATCCTCCCATACTTTCACCTCATAACCTGAATGAATTTTTTGTTGAATTCCCAACAAAAGTAGTTCTTGCCGCCGATATGCTAGTCCACACATACGATCGGCTGCTTACAGAAAGCTTACGCAAAGGAGAGCTTAATCGATAATATCAACCTCTCAAAACTCGAGCAACCAAAGAATCTGGAAATTGCACCAGTCGCCATAACTGTTTTGCTAGCATGGCCAGGTTGAATTCATGAAGAATTCGAAACCCAATCCTTCCTACCTCTCTAGATAAACATAATTTATCCCATGTTGACCAGTGTATACCTCTCTTCGGGGGGGTTCAAACTCCATAAAAACTATGCAATGACACTAGCTAAATTTTCACAAATCTCTAATGGGAGCAGAAAACATGACATGACATATGTGGTAGAGCTAGCAGTATGGATTTTATCATGACTTTCTTTCCACTTTTTGAAAATCATCTGCTTGTCCATCCAATTAATCTATGGTGAAATGATTCCCATAAGTAATGATAACGCGTTACTATTTTCAAAGCTCATTTTGTTTGATTAACCGAATCAATTGCAACAAAATATTTTGAATGGGTTCATATTTTATATTTTAAAAAAACATTAAATATTATTGTGAATAAGATTAATAAGTTAATGAAACTAGTATCCAATTAACAAATTCAAATTAAAATTCAAACTCAAATATTCCAAAGTGAAACTTTTGCTAATTTTCATATTTAGCCAAATTCAAAGGTTTATGTGGGGTCCACACCGTCGATTTCCGTAAAGTTAGAAAAGTAAAATTGGAGGAAAGCGAGTTAAACCCTAACTTTCCTTGAGATCCCGGATTCTCCCTGAGAGCCAACGACAAGTAATCGAATGAAAGCGGAAACTATGAAAAGATAACAAAAAGGAATTTAGAGAAAAAGTTAGATTTTATTTCAAATCTGCGTAAGAGCGTTGCAATCATTACAAAAGATTATAAAAGCTTTGGCTGCAACAGCTGTCAACGAGTTACCCAGTTCTAGCAACCGAAAACCTTAAATCTAGTTGAGTTGCAACTCAATAACAAAAGATGAAAAAGATACAAAAAGGGTTTTGATTGATTTCAGACTGAACCTTATGAAGGCTGCCTATGTAACCCTTTCGAGGATCAAGCCGAACATATTTCAATTGATAGAGTAGAACAAGAGATCGAAATGCATGGGCGATTTCATCTAGTTTTGAGTGCAAGTCATAGAAATTGAAGTTACCGAGAATAAAGCCTAAAGTTTCTAAGTGCAGAGAGTTATGAGTCTACAAGAATCGTCTAGAGGAGTCCTCTTTCTCGTAGTCTTGACTTCTCCTTATATATGCACCTTGAGGCGGTTTGTGCATTTCTTTTCTGCCCTTGGTCGAGTTTATCTCTTTGCGGAAAACTTCCATTTCGTCTCGATTTTCATGATTATCTTGGAAACTTGACATTTATCCTCAGAAACTTAACATTTATCTTCTTCTGCCAATAAAAGATAAACCGCCATTGTATCATTGAGCTCAATTTCATGTGAAGTCGAAAGTGGGCCTTTTAGTCGCGTCTTAGACCTCTTTGGGCCGTTTTTCAACTTAAGCGTTTTTACGATTTCTTTGAAAGAACATCCTTGATACGGTGTCGATTTAACAAGAGTTCAAATTACTCGTATAGTTCAGGCAACTTTGGTGTTAAATTAACCGTTGCCGTTTTATACGATCTATTCGAACTTACACGAGAAAACAAGTCGTTGCGGTTTTTATCGTAAATTTCCAACGGTAACTCCGATCGAGACGAAACAAGACATTTCGATTGAGATTTAAAGGAGAACACAAGGAAGGAGTTAAAGAGCGATTTGAATGCCCTAGAGGTCAAGTAGGATGCCCAAGAAGTCTAGTAGGAGCAAGTCGAGGGGTTTCGGCGAGTCTTACTTGTATTTGTCGTAAAATCTCAACTGAAACATCTATTGAGACGAAAAGAAAAGAATTTCAATCGCGATTCAAAGAAGAAGCTCAAGGAGGGATTCACCTCGCCTGTTTGGTGAAGTGGAACACTTCACCTTGCCGAATGGGTGAGGTTAACATCACGGTTGATCGAGCTTCGTTGTTTTTGTCATAAAATCTCAAGGAAATTCGAATTAAGACGAAACAAAAAGCATTTTGATTGCGATTCAAAGGAAAATGTAGAGGGAGTGGTTTACCTCGCCGGACGGGCGAGGTGGATTGCTCTTCTGGCGAGGTGGATTGCTCTTCGATCCACTTCGAATGTTCGACGAGGTGGATTAGTCGTCTTGCCGAACATGCGAAGTGGAGTAGTATTCGTGCTCGAAGTTCTGTTCCAGATGTTTTGGACAGTGTTCAGAGTGATGGTGCAACCTTCCTTAGGTCTTTTAGCAACTTCATGTTGACTGAGATGTATGTGCGTTCTTCTCGTAAACATTCCTCGAGAACTTTTAGACGTTAATTTCGTCGTGACCAATTTTGACCCCAACAATTAACCCCCCAACTCGTAAGAATCGTGATGTTTCTTGCGAGCGGTTAGGAAGTTAAGCAAGTTAGGCAGAATTAATGGCTAAAAGATTCGCTGATAGCAGTCTACTCACTATCTATGTGTGGAATGCAGTAGGATTGGGGATGCGCCTAGTGAATGCTGCCTACGTTCCCTCTTAAAGGAATCAAACCTTTCGTAGTTCGTCCTGGAGTTAAGGTTCGTACGACATGTTTTCTAGTAAGATCTTTACAGTCTACTTATGTGTAGAGATTATCGAGGATGTTGACGTCTAAAGAATTTTGTATCAGCCTTGAGACTTGCCTCGTAGGCTTTTTGCTTCGGCCAAGTGTGGCCGTTATATTATTTGGACTGGCTGTGTGTAGCTCGAGTCCGTGCCACTTTGCGGCTTCCTTGTAAATTATGTCTCGTGTTTTAAGATCATGTTCTTATTCGTATGAATGTAGAAGGAATAGTATGAGTTGTCATCTCACATCTAACTCTTTTGTAGACCTCGACACGTTCGTTACCAGTGTGCTGGGTTTAGGGCAAGACATAGGTGTACTCTCGGTTAAGGCTGTGCGATGACTAATCGGTTTTTGTTTTGCATGTTGCGATTTCAACCTAATTATGTACCGCTTTAAAGTCCGCGATATGTTCTCAGCTTTTACGACTTGTCTGGTCGGAATCGAGCACCCTGAAGGTGCTGACCAAAATTTTGGATTTATTTTATAGCGCTATTACCCTTGTGTCAGGTGTATGAGAGCTATTTGTATGATATGGCTAAGTCTGTTTTGGACTGTTGGGAATTTGTTGTGATCAGCAACAAACTTAATGGTAGATACTACCGTTTTTGATTCTTCCTGAAGAACACATGTTTAAGAAATTGTTCGTGGTTTATAGTCACGGACGGACTGTTTGGTCATCCATGATGGTTTATTCATCGAGGAAGGTATTTTATCGAAAGCTTTTCTTCAAGCGTCGGCGACTTCTCGCGATGCTGAAGATATTTTTTTCTTTTTTATGCCGCGTTTCGCACTTGAAACATTTGCGGGCTTAGAGATGTTTTTGCGGAGAACAAGGGTTTAGTCTTGATCCCTGCGTCGGCAAAACGTTTATTGTTTGCGGATGTTCGCAGCCAAAATTGTTGTTTTTGTTTTGATATTAAGTAGTTCCATTCGTGGTAGAGGAATTAAGACCGAAGGGTCGCGTCAATTTTTTTCAGGAAGAAGTGTCTTCATTCAATGTGCTTTGCGAAGAATTAACTTTCCGAGATTTGTTTCGAGTATAGTTAAGGACGTTTCGTATAGGTTTAGGAGCTTTTTCACGAGTTTCTCCTAATGTGCCGCATCTGCTACGGTCTTGAAGTAAATTGTGAAGTGTAATGAACTTGTTCAAACGTTGACAAGTTTGAGTGTTACAGATTAACCGAGCTTTGTTATCAAGAATTCGTCGTATGATTTTCGTTCCTGGGTTATACGATAATATTTGCATAATCGTTACTTGGTGTTTCTAGACAAATCATGGATCATCGTTTAGCTGTTAAGTGATCAGATGGAGCGGTGGTCGCCCAAATGTTTCAACTTGGTCTGAAGAATGCATTCAGCCACATGGCCAAGGACGTTTCCGGTCAAGGACTAGACTATGGTACTTTCGTGTTAACATTAAGGTCATGTTAGTTTAGAATTGCCTTAAGGGGACGCCAAACTCTAGTTCGGACTTTGATTGGAGGGCGCAATTGGCCGTTAGCTTCTCACAGAACTAAACGGAGAGTGTTTCTCGCAGATTATTCGTGATCTTCCTCATTCACGTTTTTGTCATGTGGGTGATCCGACTCATGAAAATGGTGAATTGGTGCCATGTAAGTACTTGTCAAAGTAGCGACGCTTTTCGAAGATTTTACGAGAAACGTTTCCGCTCTGATTTCGATCTTGGTGAAGGTTGGTTAAAGTTACTCGTGGAATTTAACCATGGTCTATTTTTTTTATGATCTGATCGCGGAACGTTTGTCGTAGGTCCTTGACTTTTATACAAAACTCGCTTTATCAAGTCGAAAGGGTCTTCGAGACTTCGGCTAATCGTCGAGTTTAGTTTGATATTGGTATATGATTTCTCGAAGCATGATTGCGACAAGAGATGCTGCATCGTTCTCGATTATGTTTTTTGTGGTTTGGGTATGTCCTAGCGTTTAGACAAGTCTTAGGTTATCGTTTGCTTTTCTGGACGATTTTTTAATGAGGCCTCGCACTGCCTGAATTTTTTTATGCCTATTGGCGCGAGAGTTTGCTTCGTTGAGAGCATTTTTTTTATGGCAAGGCAAAAACTTTTTTGAAGTATGGGAGTATATGAGTATAGTATACGTACCTACTCCCACCTTTTTTACGAAAGTAAACGGCTGAACCGATATTTTCAAGGGCAATGTACATTTTTTTTCTTTCGAAGATGGGGATGATCTACAATCTAGGTCGGTTTAAAGACGATGGTAGGATTGTGACTTGGCGACTTTTGGGTTGACGACTAAGAATATGTCAGTTTTAAGAAAATTGCTAGGAATGGGTCGGTTTTAAAACGACACTCGCGTTTCTAGTTCTTTCTTTCTTTGGGAAGCGAGTTGAGTATGTGTGGAAATCGTTTCTCGCTTTTTCGAGAGTTAAGATTGGTTTGCAAGATCTACCTGAACAGTCACGGAAAAACTGACCGAGATAAGAAAAAGAAAATCACCTAAGGCTCAGTTCGCTAGACTATCCACCTAGATTCAAAGTTCCCTAAGGTTCATGGCAATCTCCAAAGCGATTTTATTTCTTGGTACTTTGCTACCAAAATTCCAAGTCGGACATACCTTAGTTTTTCTCGAAGATTCGAGTTTGCCCTTTCTCCATTTTCCTTGCTTTTTTTCCTTCCTCTTGTCGCGCATGTACGTAACTTATGAATATTGAAAATATTGATTCTTTCCGGACGCGTTTAGGCTCGAACCTATCTTGCGGTTTTCGTCGATCCATATTTTTTGGTTTTATCTTTTGAAACTTGACAATAATCTTCCGAACTCGACTTTTATCTTCTCATCAATAAAAATGTTCAAATTACTCGTACAGTGTAGGTGACTAAGGTCTTAGGTTAACCATTACCGTTTTATACAATCAATTTGGATTCACACGAGAGAGAAAGTCTTTGCGTTTTTTTATCGGAAAGTTCAAATGGTAACTCAAATCGAGACAAAAACGAGATGTTTTCGGCCGAGATTTGAAGAAGAACGCAAAGATGGAGGTAAGGGCAAGTAGGATATCCAAGAGGTCGAATAGGAGCAAGCCGAGGAGTTTTGATGAGTTTTACTTGTTTTTGTCGTAAAATCTCAACAGAAACTCCGATTGAGACGAAACGAAAAGCATTTTGATCGCGATTCAAAGGAGAAGCTCAAGGAGATGTCCACTTTTCCAAATGGGAGAAGTGAACCGCTCGTCGGTCCACTTCGTCGAAGGGGCGAAGTGGACTACTTTCGAGTTTTGATGTTTCGTGAATGTCATCAAATTTATCCTACGGAAGTTTAATGATAAGTAACTAAATCAATTTCACTTTACGAATAATATTCCATTAAATTTTACCGAGTTTAGTTGCGAAAATTGTTTCGGAAAATTTGTCGAAATTTGATTTCACGAAAGTTATTCCGAAAAATATCATGAGATTAGTTTTACGAAAACTGTTTCACAAAACGTTGTTGAGATAAATTTACGAAACTCTTGTGATGAGATCGGTTATTGGAACTCAACTTAATCGGAAATCTTTTCGTTTTTTGCAAGATTTACTTGAGGGAGTTTTGAGCAGTTTTTCCAAAGTAAGCTTAAGCGACAATCATCGTGAGTTCACTGAATATGTCACATAAAGTCAAAATTTGTTTTTTTACGAAATCTAGGTTTCAGAACACGTTTCTGCAATGAGAGATACAATCTCCCGTTTTGCGTAGTTCAGTCTTCGTAAGCCGTTTAAACACGTTCCTTTGAAAATTATCAAGGAGAAGTACAACAGTGAGAGTGGTGTGCCCGATTTGCTGTACTTACTTTCTCCGCGAGTAATCTAGGGTTTCTCCGCAATTTCTGGGAGAGAAAGATTTATTTTTCTTTCGGTCGCACCCTTATTGATCGACCATGGGTTTTACCCACTTTTAGCCAAGGTCTATAGGTGTTTTTACATATATTTACTA
>JABAYD010009479.1:0-13386 GCA_014822095.1 Diplotaxis tenuifolia
CATGGCTCTCTCATACCCTCCCTTAGCAGATCGCATTAAGTACGAAAGTCCCTCTTCTTTAAGATTGAAGGTATAAAAATACTGCACCCCCCCCCCCGCAAGTAAAGCGTACTCAAATTTTCCTCTACGAAACAAGTTTCCAACATATTTTGTGGCATAGAGATCCGCCATGGGAAGTCCAAAACGTCGAAATAATGAAAACCCTGCGCCTCTCTGTCAAAGCCTTCATTGACTTGCATGTCACTCTAAGTCGATAAAGATCCTTCAATGAGTTTCTTGCAATGCGCTCAACCACTATGGTCTGGACTTTTCCAGGCAAGCTTGAATGGGAAAATGTGTCATTTTATTACAGATGTTTGAGAGAAACTTTTGTGCCGAAAAGGGGGAGTTGGGTCGCTAAGTGATTTTTGTTTTAATTAAATAAGAATTCGTAAAGGTATGTCGAAAAGGTGTGGCGTGAGAGAGAAGCCAGTAACTGTGATATTAATGGTCACTTTGAATGACAACTTCTGGTGATAAAAAGTGGGAAACTTTCTTGTCGAACTCAGACTTTTAATTGAATTTTTTTCAATTAACTGAAACAAACCACGTGCTCGCCCACGTCGGCAACATTAACTCATTTTATTCGTTTTTTTACTTATTTCCTTATTTATGGTTTCTACTGAAGATTTATTTATGATTTATACTCACGTCCTTTGAATAACACCTTCGAAGTGTACACTTTGATGTTGACGACGACGTACACCATAAGTACACCTTTAGGTTTTGGCCTTCTAAGCATTAAATCTCATATATTCCACTAAACGTCGGTGAAACCCGTCTTGTCATATGTTCATGTCCTTCAAAATTGATTGAGTTGACGCCGGCGTACAGCGGAAGTGTACACCTCGGTGTACACCTATGAAGTGTACACATAAGAAAAGGTTGTACACCAAAATAAGATGACCTGTTCATATTCAATACACCACAAAATAGACAATTCAGTACACCTGATCTGGTGTATAATCAATGATGCCTGTACACCTAAGACGTCTCTACACCAATAAATGTATGTACACCTTAAATTATTTTGCACCTTTAAGTTTTGGCCTTCTAAAGATTAAATCACATTTATTTTACCAAGCGTCGGTGAAATTCATGTTGTAATAATAGATTCACGTCCTTCAAAAATGATTAAGTTGATGCCGGCGTACAGCGTAAGTGTACAGCTTGGTGTATACCTTTGAAGTGTACACCAAGTTGTTTTTGGCCTTCTAAGCATTAAATAACATTTATTCCACTAGAAGTGTACACCTTTGGATGTTGACCGTCATTAAGACATTACGTTTCAGTTTTCATAATATCAAATTGTCGATTACAAATTAACGGAGTTACTGCAAGAAACAAATCTCATCTCACTCCCCTCAGTTTAGCATTCGTTAACAACTTTGCCTTTCTCGATGAATTCTTCGTAGTTGTTCATCACGTACTTCTCACGGAATTTGTTTATCGTTTTCCCATCGATCTTCGCCATGTCATCATAGGTGCATCCCGCTTCATGCATTTCAAGGAATTTGACTGCGCACGGCCCGCAGTCCCCAGATCTCTCGTTTTGGTATATGTTATCCGGCCGAGTCCAGGTGAATGAACAACCATCTTCTCCAGGTCGAGGCCACAACCTTGAAGGAAGATACGCAGCTAAAACATAAGGCAATGAACGAAGCAGGGGAGACATGTGCTCCAATACTTTATCGTCACTCTCATTGTGAACTATCTTGCTGTCCAAGATCACCACGTGTTTGTCGAGCAGGTCGATTACAAGGCCCACCCAATGATCACTTCCCCACATCATCGGGACATACACCCTGTCAACATCGCCCAATAGCTTCATCTTGAAATTTCGTTTTCGGGTTTTTCCTGTTAAGAATAATCTCACAAGATCACCCCAGGTGAATGCCAGCTTATATGCCGATGTGTCGAATTGTCGGACCTTTCCCACTATCCGCTATGGGGTAGGGGTCATGAAGTACGCACCGCTGTTTCAGGTACCGTTTCCCATGCCGCCTCCACAACATATTCATTAGAACTTGTACATGATGCAGAAGATGTTCAAACAATCTTACATTTGGTAAATGTCAAACCGGGTTAAAACGCAAAAGTACATAAACATGCATTACGATACCTCGGTGCTGACCCAATGTTTCGGCATCGCCAATGACATGAAGAACTGGTTTGAGACAACAGCCCCAGTCACAATAGCAAATTTCCTATTACGATTATTAGAGCGTTACCCAAACAAATATCAAGAAACAATCAAACTATTATTACAAACAAATATAACAAACAATGTTTACTGTTTGGTGTTCTCTCTGAGTATTTTGTTGAACTCTTTGAAATTCGCTACATCGACGGAGGCCAATGGTGTATACTTTTCTTTTTTTTGCAGCTAGTGAAAAGGTCATTCAATCTCTTGTTTGGGATGTACACTCCACCAATTTTTTTTTTATCTTTTCGGTATACGTTTGTTTTGAACCTTCTCTATTAGGGGTGAACATGTAGACCTGGTCACGTAACAAAATTCTGGTGGTGTTGCATCAGCAGGTGGTGTCTTGTACTCTTTAGAGTTTGTATGTGATGCAGTCTCTTTTTCATCGGGTGGGCGGACGTAAGCTGTGGGTTGTGCCACAAGGACAAGGGCCATACTGTCGTCAACATCATTATCCTCCTTCTGAGAGGCTTCTTCAATGTCTTCGACAGCATTATATGACCCACTTGCATTTACCACCTCCTGAGCTAATAATGTTAGCCCACTCCTCGGAACTCCTGTGCAAACCTAAATTATTCAGTAGATATTAGTATGGCTACGTATAGGAAGGGCTATACACCACATAAGAAAGGGATGTACACTAAATAAGATGAGATGTTCATAGTCAATACAACACAAAATAGACAATTCAGTACACATGAGCTGGTGTATAGTCAATGATGGGTGTACACCTAAGACATTTTTGAGCAGATATTAGTATGGCTAAGTATAGGAAGGCTGTACACCACATAAGAAAGGGTTGTACACTAAAAAAGATGAGCTGTTCATAGTCAATACACCAAAAAATAGACAATTTAGTACACCTGAACTGGTGTACAGTCAATGATGGTTGTACACCTAAGACATCTCTACACCAATAAATGTATGTACACCTTCAATTATTTTACAACTAAGACTGCTAGTTTAAATAAGACGAGCTGCACCAAATAAGATGAGCGGTATGGTGGAAGTTGATACACCTAGATTAGAAATAATTACACCCCAAATTGGTGTACCATTAATCACGGGTGTACACCAACCAAGTCTCTAAACCTATGCAACTCTATACAACTTACATTGTTTTACACCTAGCAGTATTTTGCACCAAATAAGAAAGAGTTGTATACCAAATACGAAAAGGCTGTATACCAACATATAATTATAATAGTTTAATGTTTTACCTCGTCTTCCTCAAAAAGTGTTGGTTGTGGGATCGGTATTTGAGCAGTTGGTCTATTGCAAGGCTGGAATTGTTCATCCGGGTAAACCGTTGTCTGCTCAGACCCAATAGCATTGGCATTCCTTGAGGGTTCTTGGTCGCTAAACCCATGTACACTGGTGTACATGGTCCTTTTTCTCTGAGACCCACCATGGTTACCGTCATCACGACTGGTGTACTACCTTTTTTGTCCCAAGCCTTTCTTTGTTGGACCAGGTTCTCCGCTTTTCGAACACCCTTCATTGGGATGTAACCAACAATAAATTTCCTCCCGCAATGTTTCCATCTGGGATCGAAGCTCCTCATGGATCCACGCTTTCAAATCTTCATATATTTCGCACTCGGTTGCGACGAGCTGCCTCGGCATGGGCCTGAGAAGCATAATCATGTTCTTCGGAGCCTCTGCGAAAACGTCGCAAGAGCTTTCGGCACTCTTTTGTGACACCAACCTCAGTTCATTCTGGTGTGCCTTTGAGAGGTGGAAGGGAAGCTTCACCCCCTCTGAAATCATCAACTTTGAATTTGTGTCCACTCCGGATGAGGCTAGCTAACTTCTCGACTCTGGGGTCCTCGGTTTCGTCGTCCCATTGAATATCTTATCCTTCATCTGGAAATGTAAATGTTACATCAACCTAATCAAAACATAAAATCAATGTTACATTTCACATTAATAACTGTCTTTATATTGAATCCAAAAAAAGCCTCACTGTATTGTACCTCCTGATCGTTTTTAATCTCAACGATGTCCTCAAATTCCAGAAGTGTTCTATTCGTGTTACATCCCTCCGGTTCTGTCAAGTAATTTGTCATCTTCTCAGGTTCTGGAATTCTCTCAACTAGTGCAGGAATTGCTTTGAAAGCCATAAGTTGTAGAGCCAAAGGGAAGCCATAACATGCTGTGCTTTTTTGTTTCAGCCGCAGGCGCATTTCTTCTAGGGGTTTAGCTTTATCAGCAGAAGATCCAGCTGCATCCGGTTTCAATCTAGATAGAGTCGTTAGAAAAGCTTCTCTACCCCAACTATATTCAAGGAATGCATCAGTGTCTTCAAGCATTTCAACATACGCATGGGTCAATCAATAGACCATCTACAAGTGCAATCTGGGCCAGTTGCAATCCCTTCCACACCGGTAGGGTTACATCTTCAAGCATTTCAAAAAACATTTGTTACTGTGACGTCTAAATCTTTGGTTTCGAATAGTTTATCCCGCATCCTTCCAACCCCTGATTCATCTTCACCAGCTGAATGTGAATGTCCACCTTTATCAACGACAGGATTGCACTTAAGGCCCGTAATGTCACCGAATTCAAAAAGAGAAAATCTCAAGGGGTTTTCGGCAAACAAGAACCAGAGTTCGTATTTGCGAAATGTCACAAGTTGCCGGCTGACAAGCGAGTGAACGAGTTTACCTGAGTTTAAGCACCGAGCCACTGGCAAGTGGAACAAACCCCCAAACTGACTTCCCAACAGCCGCTGGAGTTCAGAAGTTCCTTTAAGACACTTGACTATGGACCCAATTACTGTAGCTTTAGAATATATGTTCAGCCGCGGTTTAGTTGGATAACAGTTGCGTGCAAACAGTCTTTCCATCAGCGGCGAGGGCCCTGCAGACGGTGTATCCATAAACTCAGGTCCAGATTTCGCAATTCCATCGTCTGTATTTTCATCTGCAATATTATCTGCAAAACAAATTCGCAAATTTGGGATGTCATAACAATATTCGATTGTCAAAGTTGGTCAATTTAGACAGAAACTAGAACAAAATTAATTAGCAACGAAGCATATACCTTCAGTCGACACATGTTTCGCCATTCGAGAGCGTAATCCATATGTCATTTTCAAATCGGGAATAGAAATTGAGAAAGAATTGAATCTGGGAAGTGTGGTTAGGGTTCTTATTTTGGATTCTGGTATTTTGTTCTTCGTTTATTGGGGGGGATGGTTCGTTGGGAATTTTTAGAAATTGTGGATTTTCCAAAAGGAGAGATCTTGTAATTGATAAGTAATTTTTTTGGACTTAAAATTTCTGTATTTTTATTCCAACTGGAAATGTCATGTAATTATCAACAATTAATTTTTTTTCTTAATTAGAATGGCAATGCTGTAAATAATTGATTTGATAAAACCCTATGATGTAATGAGGTTTGGTGGTCAAAATAAATGAACGATGTTTGGTTGGTGACGAATCAATGTTTGTGGGTTGGAATGTCAGATTAAGCATTCAAACTTACATCCACACAACTTTCCTATTTATAACTGCTCCTTTCTTGTAAATCTTCATTAGAATGGATTTCTTTGCCGGCTCAGGCTCTGACAATGGAATCCCGCAACGTTGTACATGCGGTGGCTAGATAGTCATATAGATCTGTAAAGCAGGAACAAACATTGGAAAGAAGTACTTCGTTTGCAAAGACTTTGAGGTAACAAACTGACAACATATTATTTTTCCTCTTTCAATTTTTAATATAAACATAGGATTTCCAGAATAATGGCTTGCACAGAAAAAAATAATGGGATGAGGCAATTGAAGAGGAAACACAGAGGCTAAAGAATGAGGCTGATGAACAGGAACGCAAAATTCATCGTCTTAATTCCATTGAGTTTCTTGTTAGTGGTTTAGAAGAAGATGAGTTGAAAAAACGCTGAAGAGATGAACAACTGAAGTACTTTCTTAAGAATCGTTACCCCAACGACTTCTACCCGCTTTAAATCAATGTGTACGCTGTAATTGTCTAGGTGTACGGTGTTAAGGAGTTTCTGGTTTAACAGTATGCTTATCTATTAAATAACACGTTTGAACCATAATAACCAGAATTCGTGACATCACGAAAAATGACGTAAACCCTAAACCCGTATTCGTAGACCCTAAACTCCGAAAGCCCAGCTACTGCTCCGAGTCAAATATATGTGATTTAAGGCTTAGAAGTGCAGAACAGAAAGGTGTACACCTCTAGGTGTACATCTTATCTGTACACTTAGGCTGTACGCCGTAGACGCCGTTAACATTTTCAAAGGACGTGAACATAAATATTAAATAAAGTCTTTAATTTCCCTAAATCATAAATAAAGTCTTCAATTTCCCTAAGAAAAGAAGTCACTCATCACGAAAAATGACGTAAACCCTAAACCCTTACAAGAAAAGAGCGGTTATAAAATAGGAAAGTAGTGTGGATGGAAGTTTTAAAATATGAAGAAAAACTGCAAGAAGAAAAAGGGGGAAGTTGCTGAAGAAGCTAGAATCCGAAAGAAGATGGAAGATGAGATGAAGGAAATGGTAGAAGATATCAAACTGCTTAATAAATTGTATAACCTATAAGATATCAATTCATGTTGTCGTTTTTATTAAGAAATTGTGTAACCAATAAGATTTTAATTATTTTATAATGTTCTATTTAATGGTCTCATTGCGTTGTCTCTTACTCTTGTACCCTTTCACGAAACTCCTCCTAGTTACGCCATAAGGTTTCCCAATGGTTGCTTATCTTATAAATCGGCTTGTTTAAATACACCATCAGAGAATGCAACATCCTCATCTATTTTTGAAATTCTGTCCTGTCGTATGCGAAATGAAGCAAGGAGAATTTTCTGTGAGAGAATACAATACAATGTTTATGGCAGGAGGTTTGGTTGACAAACATGACGAACCTACATTGGTAAAGAAGTATCGAGAAGGATTACGAGAAAACATACGGTCAGATATCAGAACAACAATCTTCTCGACACTAGAAGAAATCATGCATGCAGCTTTGGAAATTGATGAAAGTGATACGCAATCTGATACAAAGTACTCTCCCACAGAGTCATCTGACTCTGTTTCAGATTATTTCGTAACTGATGATTCGGGAAAGCGCAAAAGCAGAAGGCTAGAATGGAAAAGTCATCTGACTCTGTTACAACGGAAAATTATCCTAACGACGCCACATACGACCAAGAAGATGATGATGAACAAGAAACCAAAACTGATGCAGAAACCATGTCTTATGCTGAGTACAAAAGTGAGTGGTCTCCTCCAAATCCGGTAGAAGTGAGTGATGACGAGTCCGGCAGTAAGGTTGATCTTGAAGACTACAAGGAATACATAGAGGAACACCACAATTCCGATTCTGAGTCTAGTGAAGATTCAAAATGAAGTTGATGGTCGATAAACCACATTTATTTTTGCTAACTTTTTGTTGTTACCTGCGGTTACACACCAATATGATATTTACATCATTTTCCAATTATGTTAATGCACACCACTCATCAGAACACACCAACTTATGCATACCACTAACTAACGTGAAGTTCGTCGACTGAATCCAGCAACAAAAATGATTATACATAAAATATAAGGTAGTTTATACGCAGTGTACACCAAACTCATATACATGACTAATGATACACTTTTAATTAACAAAAGCTAAATATTGGTTTAACATTAACTTTTCTACAACAAATATAATTATCAATAACTTTCAATTAACAAAATCCAAGTATGTTTCTACAAGAAATGGGCCAGTTTAATCAGGCTCAGTTAGTTCCAACCCAACTTATTAAGGGTTCTACTCGGAATCTGTTCCTTATTTTTTTTTCCCTTTAGTTCAAATTTTAAACATTTAAAAGTAGCTGTTATCTTTCAACGATTCAAAATATAGCCGTTAGCTTCAACGGATCCTAGCTTCGAAGGGAGTATTACCGTTACAATCAACTTGCTTGCCCGATTTTCTCCTATTTAAGGTCTCAACTCCATGAATTTATTAATCTAAAACATCGAGCTTAGCCTTCCTTCGCCTCATCAATCCACAATGATAGATCCTTACTATGCCGACTTGAAAGAAGCCAAAAGGAATGCATTTTATGAGGAGATGGTTTGCTACGCTCACCATTGCATACCAAAAAAATATGCGTGCGGTGGCCCCATAACTGTGACAACTGACGAGAAGAGAATCAGTTACTACGCCTGCAAATCGTTTGTCGTGAGAATAATCCCCTTTTAATTGATAATCTTATATCGTTTTACCACCTAACCCATCTTTGTAATACTTTTCAGGATGATGGGCTACACATTTGTCATCGTTGTTTCTTAGCTATAGAAGAAGAGTTGAGCTCAATAAAGAAGCTGCTGAAGACAGAAAGAGGCATTTTGAGATGGAAGACGAGATAAGGGAATTGCGTCAAGAGTTGAAAGAGCTTAGGGAATTAGTTGTGTTTGTTTCATGAGTCAGTTATGTTATTTGACCTTCAAAATGTTGTTTCTTGTTATGTTCGATGTTGTGTTATTTTAACTTCTATATTATGTTCGATGATTTATCATTTAAAATGTTATATTATTCTCTCATGGATCTTAGTGTTTCAAGTACGCAATTAGTACTTGTTTTAGCTAATCGCGGACTTTGAGAAATGGACTTCTTTAAAAAATCATGCGGTCCAGTCTCTTATATTAGGCTCAATCTCTTATATTTAAAGAAAATTAAACGGTTTATTGCGAAATTTAATTGCATTTATTGGTGAAAGACGTGACGGTTGAAACGCGACTTTTGAGATGGATAATAGTACCAAAGATTTTTCTTTTCACCAGACCATCAAATTTTAGATCCAAAATTAAAGTTCCCGAATTTTATCTACGAAACTCTTAATCTCTAATCAAAGGATGAGCTCTGAATCATCTGAATCCAACCGTCGCCGGAACCATGAATCTCGCAGCGGTAGTCCTTGTCGCCTCGAAGCAACTCCTTATATGAGTTTTGAATCTCGCTTAGAAGCAACACGGCTCTTCTTCGTCTCACACGAACCAGTAGCAAACCCGTTTTCTCTTCGTTATGTAAGTGAAGATAGCTTTAATAAGTATCATGAACTATGCATACGGGGTTTTTTAGTCCAAGGAATCCTAGTGTTATATGACCCCGCTGTTTGCGAAGCTCGTAAAATATTAGAAGATGTTGGGTGGATTTACACTGTTTTGCATGTTCGCCCTTTCTGCCCAAGAGTGGTCAGTGAATGCATTTCGAACCTATACAGTGCCGATGACGGAGTCTATATTAGGGGTTCCCGGTTTGACTTCTACCCCGTCGTAATAAATCAACTGTGTATGACTCCAACCGTCGAAAACTCTCACGTTTAAGAGAGTGATAATCTCTCAGAGGCAATAACAGTCTTGACCCATGGCCGTTGTCGTCGCTAGGAGAACTTCTCTTTAACTTATATCCTCCCGCAGTATCATGACTTCTACAAACTGTGTTCGCTTAACTGGCTGCCTGGTTTTGATGATGATTCAATGATCAAGAAGCATCTTCTCTTTCTCTTTGCACTCGTCAGAAGAAAGCCTATTGGCTTAGGTCGCTTCGTTTACAACCAAGTCCTCGAAATATCTCGTTCTTCTGATGCTGACACCAAAATTACTCTACCTAATCTCATCTACTAAAGTCTCATACTTCAAAGGCCTATTACTGTCCTTCCCGGTGATGAACCCCTTATTGGGAATCCACTTTTGATTAATGGAACCGATATGGTTATTGGAGACGAAGTGGACATTAACATTCGAGGGGGTAGCAGAAAAGGTCGTGCCCGTTTCGGATAGGACAGACGGCTTACATGAAAGTTTATTCCTGTTTGAAGTACTACATCGGCAACAACTGATCAGTTTTATATGCATCTATGTTTTGTTGAACTGCTGTTTAATATTATTTTAGTTACAATTATATGCATTATATGCATCTGCGTTTTGTTGATCTGCGTTTTTTTGAACTGCTTGATTATATATGTAAAAGTATAACGGCGTACACCTCGACCATATCTTGTCGTTTGACCTATAAGACTTAAAACGCAGAGATTTCAAACGGGTTGAACTTAATTTCCAACAAAGTGTACGACTATATTCCACAAAATACGGTGTACACCTTATAAGGTAATACACCCATTATAAATGTAAGTTAAATTTCAAAGTTAGTGTTCAACCGTATAAGATAACATAAATGCAATAATAAAACAGAGCATAAACGCAATTAAAAATATTTCATAAAACAGATCATAAACAGAGCATATTTCATGAAGATTGTGCTGAAATATTGTGAATAGCTCCTTTTACAACATTCTCGCTATTTGTAGGGATACCCTAAATAGCATGCAATGTTTGCACTTTCTTTCTAACGCCAGAGTGTGTGCATGGCGAAATAGAAATGAAGGAGATGCGAGGATGTCATATTCTGGAAATTTGAAGGTTTTGTTGTATATGTTGGAATATGGGGCTTAGAACGTCAACAATCTCCACTGTAGTTCATCTCTCATCTCAACTATAGCGTTTGGTTTAGAGGCAGAACAATGGTTTTTTGCGAACTGCTCAAAGGTATATGTGGCTTCCATTTCTTTACCAAGGAAAAAGTAGAATATGGCAACAACTAGGGTTGATAATCCATGCATAGGAACATTTGGCACCAATGCTTTAATTGCATTATCAACCCCAAAAGTTGTTGATAGGTGAAGACCTTCATAGTATATGGCCTCTATGTTGCCAACATCAACACACTTTTGGAAGAAGTTGCGAAAATGACAAAAATACCGGATTCCAGAGGGCGTTTCATCAACAATAGGAGTCACATTGCACCTTTTTAAGATGGATGGTTGATGGACAAGTTTGTATCCGTGTTTCCAAGTCCGCATGAAGGCTCCAAGGTACCATGCTGATTCCTCTCCAAGATGCTCAATAATTTTAGAAAGCAGTTCGTCAGGAATATCTAGAATTTGTGACTCAGGCATACTATTTTATTGATGAAGAAGATCTGTTATTGCAGATTTATAAGAACAACTTAAATAGAGGAATTTTTGTTAGTAGTTATGTGGCTTTAATACAAAAATAATTGTCAAAAGTAATTATGCAACCAATATTTGAAACCTAACACCAGTACATGAGAGTTAATGGCATCCTATAGGCTTGACATAACCCCCAGCTCACCAAAAATGAACTCACACAAACGTATTAGGTGAAACAAAAAGATGTCCACGGGATTATAGGGTTATACACCTTTGGTTGTAAAACCCATTTCATATCTTGTCATTTCGTCTGTAAAAATTAGTAATTAGGGATATAGATCTGGTTGAAATTAGTAATTATAGTTTAAGGATATGTAACCCTAAACCATAAACCTAAACCACATACCATCGGCATAGACCATAAACCATAAACCATAAACCCTAAACCCTAAAGAAAAGTACGGTGTACACCTTATAAGGTATAGGGATATGTAACCCTAAACCCTAAAAGCCCTAAACCCTAGATCTGGATATAAATCTGGCTGAAATTAGTAATTATGGTTTAGGGATATGTAACCTTAAACCCTAAAAGCCATAAACCCTAAACCCTAAACTTAAACCACATACCATTGGCATAGACCATAAACCATAAACCATAAACCCTACACCCTAAAGTTCGGGGCCCTAAACTTAAATCATTGAATTTTCCACAAAACGCTCTGATATCAACAAAAACGTGTTTAGCGTAGTTCCAATAAGATATATCCAAAAATAATGGGTTCGTCCGATTCCCAAAACACAATCATATTATAATTTGAAAAAAAAAGTTCCTCTGACTTCCATATTTTGACAAGGTCTTGTGAACGGTCTTCCTCGTCATATTGATCAGGGCACTGATTCATTGCATGCAGTCTTCTTGTGGCCTTCCTTAAAATACCTGGAACACATATTCGGCTTCTTCTTTTTCCTCGCACCTGCCTATAAACAAAAAAAAAAGTAGTTAGCGAGAAAAAGCGTACACTGAATTTCAAAAAAGAAGTAAGGAAAGGTATAAACAAACAAAAGTTTTACCGCATAATCGTCGGCTCCAAGTTTACTTTTTTGTCATGGCCTTCCCTTCGTTCTTTTCGTCATTGGTGAATAAAGGTCGATCTTAAGTACACCTGCGGAAATATTGACATTCGCTGGATCTTGAATCGGTAGTATGATACCATTAACTGTTTCAGACAAATAATCTTTGACATGGTATTGTGAAACAAACAACTCGTACCCCATGTTCCAAAAAGAAGCTGCGGCAATTGCGTGTTGGCATTGCAACCCAAGGATCTGGAATTCTAGGCTGGAGCAAGTTCGTTTTTCTTAATCGACAACAAAACCGTATCCAGTTGGCTTGTGTGTAACTTCAAATACCCAAGTGGAACAGGGCAAAACAAGAAGGCCGGTTGACAACACTAACTGTTCGACCACTATTTCATCATTTGACGTCGGAACAATTGTTCGAATTTTACTGATATCGCACCGCCTTTCCTCGAACCATCTGCTCAACATCCGTCTTATAAACTCCAGCAGTGCCATTATAGAGCTATCACGCACAGGCAGAAGCGCTTTATTCAACGATTCAGCTATATTTGAAGACATCAAGTTATACCTATTTCATTCGAAATGTGAACGTGTCCATAACTTTTTTTCGATTTTCTCCAAGTAGTCCCAAAATCTCCAATCCGTAAGCTTTATAAGCTCATTGATCCTTTAAAATTCCGAAACTTTGAAAGCTTCGACTGCACTGCCCACCATTTGCTTCTGCTGCAGTCCTTTATACTTATCTCCCACGCTACGCTTAAGGTGTACAAGACAAATAACATGGTGTGCAGAAGGATACCATCTATTTTTGGCTGCAAATATAGAGGCGCATATGTTGGAAATTATTGTTAATTCACAACTATCTTCTACGATTGTTGATAACCGTTCGAAGAACCATTTCCAAGAATCTGAGTTCTCGCTATCCACTACTGCGAAAGCAATAGGGAATATGCGGCAGTCTGCGTCTTGCCCGCTTGCACTAAGCAATACCCCTTTGTATTTTCCGAACATGTGGGTGCCGTCCACCACAATGACCTTACGCAAATGCTACCAGATACAAGCCTTCAATGACATGAATG